>OZ026830.1:9948732-9992027 GCA_964023185.1 Macaria liturata | reverse complement strand
GTTGAACAAAGTAAATACATATTTTGATTCGTTATTTGATTTTTTTTTAATTACTCGTGATTTTATTTCGTGTTGATAACACTTTAAATAATATCTTAGACGTTGCTTTGTCCAAAGGTCAATTCCAAACGACACCAAATAAAAAAAAAAAATACACAAATATACGGCCCGAATCAAATTTCTCTAGGATGCATCGGACATAGAACGTGAGGCTCATCTAAGTCAAATAACTAATTAGTAAACTCAAAACCAGCAACTGACCATTAAGCTCGACCTCCAGAAACTTGGCTGCGACCTCATCCATGCCATTGTGAGCTCCATTGACTACATTGACCCTCCGGCTGAGTTCATTGACCGCACTCTCCACCACGTTGTGGTTGGCTATATCTCCCTCCGTGCTGTTGTGGTTGTCCAGCGGGGAGCTCTCGTGCGAGTTGGGCAACGAGTTGGGTAGTGAGTTGGGCAGCGAGTTGTCCATTCTGTTGGGCGAGTCTGCGATGTCGAACCCGGTGGACGACTGGTTGGACGACTCGGAGATGGAGCGCCATGTGATGCTGATGTTGCGCGTGCGCCCCACTTCACGGGCGGCCTGCAAATGTACATTACTTGTAAGTGTGTTATTTTGTGTCATGGTTGCAAACTTTTAAGAACCTATACAGGATTATGACAATATTCAACCGGTAAGGTAATCGCAATCTTTGGATTGCGATGACCAAATTGATGATTTGGATGAGCAAATAATGGAATTAATTATATCGCTTCCCTGGATCGGATGACACGATATATTGTTGATCGCAGCTGTTTGAGCGCAACAAAAGCTCCGTAGAGTACATGTCCATGTACAAGCTATATCTCAGGGTCTCACCTCCTCCATCCCGAGCACATCCGTGTATGTGTCGCACACGAACACGGGCGGCTCCTCGGGCGTATCTCCCGCGGGTTTGCCGCCGCGCTCCGCCGCCAGCTCCGACCGCAGCTCCGCTTCTAGAGCTGGACGTTGAAGGAGTATTCGTATAAGTTTAATTTGGTCGAATATAATTTGTCTCTTTGCGTATAACGATAGTTGCCAGACTAATAAATCGTTCACTAATTTAAAAAAAACGACCAGGCAAATGGTTTTTCAGATGTATAAAATTCAATTGTAATTATATTTCATTACAATAACATTAAATACTGTTCATTTACATTTTGTCACATGTCACGATGATTAGGTCATCTGAAGCATCAGCCGCACAAAAAACGAACTGGCTCTCTAACGAGGCCGACACATGCCACTAAATGGCAATTCTCGTAATGTACCGAAACGTAAATCTATGTTTCGACAGTAAGTTTGAGCATTCGTCTTCAGTAAGTATACTCACGTAGTGGTTGTTCAGGTGTGGAGGGGGGAGGCGCATCCAGCAGCGTGCTGACGTCGAGCAAGGACGGCGCGGGGGGTGCGGGGGGAGGGGCACAGCTCGCGCTCCAGCGAGGAGGAGCCCGACGTCAGCGCGCGAGGGGGGTCGAAGTGGTTCGGGTGCAGGCCGTCCACCTGAAACAATAACATGAACATGAAAACAACTGGTCCATACTATTAGTTGATTGTTTACAAAATGTATAGTGGGGTATGTCGGGCTCGGACCTAATGAGACTCTACTACCGACTACTCCACTAACCTACCACAATGTCCCTTCTCGGCAAGGACGGATTTTGCGAGCACGCGAGCAATGCTTCGTCCGGTGTACATATACCTACGAGGCATACATTTTAGGCCTACTTTAATAAATTAATTTTTGCCCAAATATATACTAGAACTTTATAGAATTAAATAGCCATTCAGTGATTTCATGATGTTTTATATATTATGTATATATATACCTGGTCCCTGGTCTCGGTGGTCTCTGCGCGTAGTTCTGCCAGACAGCTCTCAGTGAGACAGTCGCGCCGCGCCTCGCACTCGCCCACCACCATGGATAGCTTCCTGGGATACAAACACACAAACACATTATTGAGGTGGTAGAATAACACCCGTTTTATTTATTAGAAGGTATAGTTAGACAGATTATAGCAGGGATTAGCAATATTAAAATAGGTTCTATATCAACCAGATTTTGTCATAATTGACATCGTATGAAGGCCCATTCTATGCCGGTGATAGATTTTCGCAAAGAAATTATTGTCTGAAAATCTTCAAGTCATGTAAGAATCTTTCGATGGCAACAGTTTTGACAAGAAAAAATCTTATTATGTTGGAATATGTTTGTTTATCACAGGGAAAACTAGTCAATAGTTTAATAGCGCATCTGAACAGGGATACATCTGGAACACTTACATGACATCAGGCGCTATATTAGGGTCGCTGCACCGGCGCTGCGTGGTGCGCTTCTCTGCCTCCGCCAGCAAGTTGTCACACGACCGGGTCTTCGTCATTGCCACTGGACACAAATTCATATACATTCACTCACACATATATCGCAAAAGGTCTTTGAAAAAATTAAACTTATGATTGTTTTTTTTGTTTATTTGGTCCTTTGAGCTGGATACACAACGCGGATTTGCTCGCGTTTTTTCGGGATAGTCAAAATATGGCTATTTTGACCTTTGCCAAGTGACAACCGTCTTCCACATAAGAGTTCCGAAGAAGCAAGCATAACCCCAAATTAAAGCTTTGTTTTTCATACACTTGTATGAATGCCAATTTATAATTAGCAGTTTCAGAAGACATGCTACTTATATCTCAAAAGCTACGGACTGTATCTCAATCAAATGAATTGTCCAATGAACCCTACTCCCCTAGAATCAAGCACTACAGTACCGTTGTTGTTGTTGTGCGGCGGCAGGTCGAGCGGGCCGCGCGGCTCGTCGGGGTCCGCCCCGCGCTCCGCCCCGAACATGGCGCTCCACACCACCGCGCCGCGCACCGCGTACTCCGGCCACAGCACCTGCGACACAACACATATACTGGACACATACATACATATACATAGGGTACGTAAATCAAGAATCTTGGCTCAGGATCTTTTTCGTACATTTTGTAAAATGTGTAGAGTTTATAAAGTTAGAGCGTGTAATTTTTAAGGTCTGTGAAGCTTATCTTGATATGAGATCTGACACTTTTTCACAGGGTAAGAGTTATGCAGCTCGTCTTGGCAACATTTTTGCATGCAATTTTTTTTGGTGTGATTATTATGATATATCGCGAGGAAACCGACATGTTTGAGGACCACAAAAATCCGAGGATATGTGTCTTCCGTGGAAGGACCCTAACGAAATAATTCTGCGGGAGGTCACGACCCTCAGTCATGAGGAAATACGACTCAAGGGAGAGATTATGATATATTGCACTTAGTCGAAGCTGGCGCCCTCTCTTAGCGACTAAAGTTACTAAAATCAGCTTGCTTGTAAACAGCTCATCAGAGTTGTAAGTTTGTGTGTGTGTGTGTGTGTGTGCTCCGGCTGATATTAAGAATTCCATGTCCGACATCATATTTAAAAATAAATTAAAAAAGTGGCTCGTTCAAGAAACATACTATTTCATAGACGAGTTCTCCGAAACAAATTTATATTGTGGCTAATATAAGTTATGTACAATAGTGATTTCTAACGTCACGTGTAATCTTTTGTTTACTAATAAATTGTTTATCTGGTTTATCTGTGTGGTACCTGGTCGGGCTGGTGCGGCGAGTAGAGGTGGTTGCGGTAGGGCGGCGCGCGCAGCAGCTGCCACACGTGCGCCGCGTCGTGCTGCAGCGCGCCGCGCTCGCGCACCGTGTTGCACAGGAACGTACCGAACATGCACGAGTGCACGTGCACGCACAGCTTCATCTGCAACAAACACACGAGTTACACTTCTATATATTGTACACTAGGCGCAGTGTCGCAGCTCAAGAACAGTTAATGCTCCGAGATACTACGCGAGAACTGGGGCTACAATATTGCTGGTTGGCAAATATGCTCAAGTAAATGCACAATATTAGAACTTGTCATAGCGATAAGTCAAATCCCCAGTCACCAATACATCTTTGCAGTGACAACCCGCATTTCATTTGCTTCCCGTGATAGCCAAAGTAATGTCAACCTTAAACACCCACCAATAGCCTATATTAGTCTTTTTTTTAGACTGGCGCTCTTTCTAGGCCATTGAGACGATCTTCCTCGATAAAGAAAAAGTAAAAAGGTTCCATACCAGGTATGCCTCGTTGAACTCGAAGGCGCAGGGGTACTGCAGGGCGAGCTGGTGCACCCAGTCCAGCCACTGCAGGAAGATGGGTGACCGCTCGTTGGGCTCCTCCGCGCCGAACTGGTGTCCACAGCGGTCCGCGAACTTGTGACCGAAGTCCAGCCACTCGCGCTCGATCAGGACGCGGAAACCCTGCAAATACACATTTTTTTTTATATAAGATATATTTTATGCCAACAAAGGTTGCATGCAGACGAAGTTGGATAATTGGGAATGACGCTTCGTGCGAGGCTCGAGCACAGATGCTTGTTATTTGATCTTCAATCGGATGCATTTCAGAGAATGTGCTACGAAATTACGCTGTAACGTACAGCTGGACATAAATTGTTTTTGTCCTAGTTTCCAAGACCTACTTAATCGATTTGCTTCCACTTTTATTACGCGTAGATAGATAGATAGATAGATTGATACTTTATTGGACACAAAAAACATAATATAAAACGGAAAAAAATTAATTAAAACTAATGCCACAAATGGCGGCCTTATCGCTAAAAGCGATCTCTTCCAGGCAACCGTAGGATGGAGAGGAAAATATATAAAAAAAAGACTAGACGGGGTGTACAATAACGAGCACATGAAATTTGACTATAAAATAAACATAAACATTTAAAAAAAAAAAAAATAGTACTCAAACCCATACTTACATATGTATATTATACTACGTAATATATAAAAATATACTAATGTGCTAATACTACAAAAATAACTACTATAAACTTACATATAAATAAGTACAATATGCTATAAACTTACATACAAATAAGTACAATATATATAAATATAAATTCATAAACATACATAAACTAATAAGCAGCAGGTTTAACTAGTTTGCACGGACAGATACCAGTTCTTTACTTGGCTTTTAAAAGATTCCAGTGACGGAGCCTTCTTAATGCTAAGAGGTAGCTCATTCCAGAGGCGAACAGCTTGCACAGCAAATGAGCGCCCAAAGAAGGATGGCGAGTTAAATTCAGGGTGAGACAAAGTTAGCATTTCCGACGACCGAAGATTACGAGCATGGGTGTCATGTACATATTTGAAACGACATTTTAAGTAGCTGGGAGTTGTAGGATTGAATAACTGAATAGAATTTACGCGTACTGCGTAGAACTTCCTTTCTCCCGTACCTTGTGAACTACAATGTATCTTTAAAAATCAAATCAGTTCTAACTCAGTTTGCAAGTACTTACCTCTAGTGTCCTATAGTAGGGGTCCAGTATGAGCTGCGCCGCCGCCACTATCTGCGGCGTGCGGTCCCAGCCGTCCGAGCAGTGCACCAGCACGGGCCGGCCGCTGAGCACGGCGCGGCACACGGTGCCGGCCGCGCGCGCGATGCCCGACACGTACTGCAGCCACAGCGTGCGGTCCAGGTTCGTGTGCCAGCTGGAAACAACATACACATTATTTTAATATTGCGCGGCGGCGCGCAGTCTGCATGCTGCTGCAGTGAAAACCGTTTAGTTACATATCGATTATTGATGAATGTTGAAATAACAATTGCGTCAAATTAATGTTTTCTTTTGCGAGTTTCAAGTCTTATAACAAAAGTTAATGCATTTGAAGCACTAAATTAAAACGTACTTACTACTAAAGTAGCTTTTACTACTCTAAAAAAAGATTAGGCGGTACTTAACAGTATCTATGTGTAATGGGTCCCGCCAAATCAGAAATTTTATCTAACAACAAATGAGTACATAATAGTACTGTAATTCAGAATCTAATGTAAACTAAGTAAATTGAAACGAAATAATGAAATAAAATGATTGAACTTGTTATAGTAAACTTTGGCTTCCAATAAATAGCTTCCACTAAGCTAACATTAAGGCAATAACCTGTCGATAATGACAACAACAAGTAACATAACGATGCTAAACTAGATCGTCTCGAGACGCAGTACCAACCACTCAATTAGAGCAATCAAGTAGCGCACAGCGAGAGTGGCGACAAATGAATTGTTGTCTAGAAAAATAACCTTTTTCTATCTACTTGTAGGTATGTATCTAAACTAAATATTGGCAAGCGTGTTGCTTTCTTGCTGGAACTAGTATTTCTCTTGTTCTTTTTCCATCATTGGGAGACATCTGATTATTATTTTTTCAATCTTCGTATCGTATGAATTGACTGAGTCGAGGTTTTAAGCACTAAGGTCTTTAAAAATGTTTGACGTTTCCATTGCTAAGAAAAATCGGCTTAAATTTTTATCATAACAAGTGATTATTCAATTATTAATTATAAAAAAACGTAATACGGAATATATAAGATAAATGCATTCTGTATATACATTACTTGTAAATATTTATCATGTATTTTACCTGCAGCTTGTGCTATCAATATATACAGTAAAGCACGTGACATTGTTTATTGAAGTGGTCATGTTACAATGTTGCGCAGGTCACGATTACACGCACGTGATGGGAGGACTAGAGTTTATCTAGGATTCTAATATTAGTGATATATGGGTACTTGGTTTAATTCAAATTACTTGATGTATAATACTTAGATACATCATTAATATTTTATATTCTACGATTTACTGAAGCCAGATTAAACTCGTAGCTCTGAACAAATATTTTTTCAACATTTACGAAGCAAAAAACAATTATTGTACAAGTTGAAATAAACAAGCCCCCATGATTCGCATTAATTCGCCATAATAAGAAGTTGGTATCGTAATGGGCATCCCTCCAAGAGTGAACAAAGGAGACCTCACGTGCGCAGCCCACGCTAGCTTCTTGGAATGAAATGGAGGGAAATCGCACTTGTAACTACTAACAAAGGAGTCAATCCGGTTTGTAAATTAATGTCTAATGATATTATGTATTACAGTCAAAACTTGCATTGTTTTCGAAATATGTGATGTAAAATGAAATTACACTACGTACATTTAGAGTGTAATTCCATTCAATTCCATTAACGTTATGAACCCGTTTTATTTCTTCACGTTTAAACATGTGAATCGATTTCGATAAAATTTTGTTGAACACGGTTCATTACAGATATATTTACAAAGAACGGCTAAAATCATTCCGGCTTTTTCGCACAAACGAAGGAGCTATGAATACTGTGCAAAAGGATGAACCATGTTTAATGAATCGAGCAGATTAGAGCGTGGACTAAATGTAGGGTACTGTTAATCCCGGATTGACGAGGGGTGGTGCCAATTGTTGATATATATTCCGTTCTAGGAGTATGTATGGGTCGGTACTGACTTGGGCTGGTCGGGCGGGTCGGCGGCGAGCGCGCGCATCTGCTGGAAGCTGCGGCGCACGTGGTGTATGTTGGGCATGCACATGAACTGTATGTCCGCGTGCGGGTAGTACTGCGGGCACTCGCAGCCGCCGCCGCGCGCGCGGTTCGTCACCGCCGACGTGTACGAGCGCGCGTCCACTATCAGCAGCTTCACCGGCTGGAACACACGGTACACACGTGCTTACTATACAATAAAGAAAGAATCAATCAATCAATCAAGAATTCTTTATTGTACACCAATAGCAAAAGAACACAAGTATGAATAAAATATGTAAACCATAGTATTGGGACAGAGGGCGGCCTTATCACTTAAAGTGATCTCTTCCAGGCAACCTGGTTTGGAAAACAACGATAGGAAAACAGTAAAGCTGGCGTACCTACTAATACAACTTAATAATACTTAACAAATAGAACAACTAAAAACCTAGAAACATGTAAAATGCCTACAATGAGGTCGCGGGTTCGATTCCCGCATGACACAAGTATTTATGTACTTTAAAAAAAAATATATAATCACTTGTGTTGAGTCTGGTCGTTTGTATGTATAATAAGTATGTATTTACAAAAGAAAAGTATATAAGTATTATATCCGTTATCTAGTACCCACGACACAAGCGTTTGCTTAGTGTGGGGCTAGATGGCGCTGTGTGCAATGTCCCGGAATATTTATTTTATTTTATTTTATTTACATCTATACAAACAGAGAAAAGAAAACAACACATAATAAACCTACTCAAAAAGAAGGAAAAAAAACCTGAGTCCACAAATTAGTCATGCATATAATAATTATGAACCAAGTTCTGAAAAATAGGAAGGGATTTGGCCTGCCTAATATGAAGTGGCAGGTCATTCCACAAGCGAATAGCTTGCATAGTGAAAGAAGAGTGGTAGAAAAGGTTGGAATGGTTGAAGTCAGGGATACACAAGCGAAGGACACGGGAAGTACGCAGGGAGTCGGAATGGGAAGCCGTGACATAAGAAAATCTTTCTTTTAGATAAAGCGGAGTGAAAGGATTGAAGAGGATTTTGTACAAAAGGGATAGGATGTGAGCATTACGGCGAAAGCGGATAGGTAACCATTTGAGTTTTTTTCGAAATTCGGATATGTGGTCATATTTGCGCAAACCAAATATAAACCGTATGCAGAAATTTTGGAGGCGCTCGAGTTTATCGAGCTGCTCATTGGTTACATCAAGGTAGCAAGCGTCAGCGTAATCTAATATTGGCAGAAGAAGAGATTGAACAAGGGCTAATTTAGTTGTGATAGGCAGAAAGTTACGGAGTCTCCGCAAAGAAGCAGAAGAGGCAAAAACTTTACGGCTCACTTCAGTTAGCTGCGGTGTCCATGTCCATTGGCTATCAAAATGGATTCCGAGATTCTTAACGGAGTCACTCATTTTTATAGGAATGCCATCGAACATAACCGCTGGCAAGCATGACCAGTTTATCCTAGAAATTAAACGGGAGCTTCCAACTACGATCGCTTGCGTCTTTGACGCATTTATAGACAATCCGTATGATTTACTCCAGTCGCATATCCGTTGTAAGTCTGCATTAATAGAATCTATAGCCTCGTGGAGGCGCTCAAGAGGTGCTTGGGTGTAAATTTGTAAATCGTCTGCATAGAGGTGATAAGAAGAAGAGAGGTTATGTGATATTGAGTTTATAAAAATAGCAAACAGAAGAGGGGATAGCACGCCGCCCTGTGGTACGCCAGCAGCAGTACTGCTCCATGACGAATAATGGTCATCGAGGCGAACCCGCTGCCGGCGACCAAACAGGTATGTACGAAACCACCTTATTGCCGTTGGAGATATGTTAAGAGAGGCCAAGACGCTTAGCAGGATATCAAAGTCTATATTAATAAACGCGTTGCTGAAATCAAGAAGCAAGAGAACAGTGAGATGACAATTACCCATGCCGTACCTAATATCATCTGTGATTTTAACCAAGGCAGTTGTAGTGCTGTGCCCAGGTCGGAAGCCAGATTGATAAGGGTTAAGGAGATGGTTTTTGGAGAGGAAGAAAGAGAGTTGTTGGTGAACCAACTTCTCTAGTGCCTTAGATAGGAAAGGAAGAATAGATATAGGACGATATTCAGAAAAGGCTTTCGGATTGGATTTCTTAGGAAGAGGGATAATCTGGGCATCTTTCCATACCGCAGGGAAACTGCTAGACGAAATGGATAAATTGAAGATGTATTGGACAACAGGGGTAATCTCATCAATGACAAGTAGCAACATTTTACGGCTTACGCCATCACTGCCAACCGCATTAGATGATATAGATTCAAGAGCGTACAAAATCAAAAGTGTCGGTATCAGGCGGAGCAATATTAGAAATAGAAAAGAAAGAAGAAAAAAAATATATTTATTGAGACACACAAACTTTAACTTATTTACTTACTAAACTTATACGCTAAGAATGTGATGCCTCAATACAGCCGCAACTCAGCAACTCAATAACATAAGTAAGATATTGAATCAGTCGTTACTTTGCGGAAATTCATTGCGAATGAAACTATGGAGAAATATGCAGTGTTTTTCCGCTGCGACTGAGCTCCTCAACCGACTTCAAACAACAAACTTGAACACACCTAAAAACCATCAAGTTTCTTGATGGCTTGAAGTCAGCTAGTTAAGGAGCAGTCGCAGCGGGAAACACTACATATTT
Organism: Macaria liturata; assembly: GCA_964023185.1. NCBI lineage: Eukaryota > Metazoa > Arthropoda > Insecta > Lepidoptera > Geometridae > Macaria > Macaria liturata. The sequence continues at coordinate 9,981,886 of OZ026830.1, read as the reverse complement.
CTCCAGAGTTTTATTTTAATAACGTAAGTAGTTAGACACCAGAATTGGACACTAAGCTGTCATACTGTCATTCCACAAGAAAAAGAAGTAGGGAGTCAAGCTCAAAAAGCCCTAAGCGCGATGTCCGTGCAGGATATCGCCTCCCGTATAGAATAGGGAATAAATAAGTGCGAAATTGCACAGAGCAAAAGTCGCGGCTCTTATTATCAAAAACGAAAATGCAAATTATTAAGAGGTCGCTACAACAGTGTGAAATAACAAATTTAAAAAACCAAATATTAAACAAATTTTCATGCCATAATACTAGCCATAGACAAATCAAGTGGTTTAAGGTTCAATTGGTTTTACAAGCTTCCGACAAGTTACAAAATACGATCAAACTAGATATGAAAATGTATTTATCAGCATTTGTTCTACAAATCGAGTGTAGGATGCAGTAAGTAGGTACTGTCCATTCAACAACTCCCAAGACTATGAAATCGATCGCGTCTCCTTTTGTAGCTATGAGTCATGTTGAGAACTCCCACTGTTACAATAGAACGTGTCCGTAAACAATGCATGTATCTATATAACAAGTGACTACAAATTGCATTCACCATTGATCAGTTCGACACTTCCATTTCTGACAGGAGCACGACCTTAAGTTTGTTGATGAGTAATCATGTGTGAATTTAAAGGTCTGTTCTTAGTTCCAATAAAGCGTTAATTTCTCTAGACATCATGCGGGTCCCTTAGTGGCCATCATCATCGTCAATTTAAGGGCAAGGCCCTTGTCTGTGGACCCACAGCACTAATTATATAGTAGTTGATTACAAGTGGTGATTGACTTTTATTACTCTCTGTCTAACATAACCAAGTTCATATGAGAGCGGCCAACTCTGGTAACTCTGTTCTCTGTTTATTTAACTTTGGATTACCTGTGTCTTTGTTTGTCTGTTTATTTAAACGCTCGTAATGCAAAAATTGCTGAACGGATCTCATGATTTTTGGTAAGTAGGTAGTATCCAGTCTTAGGAGTGTCATAGGCGTTTCATCCTGAAATAATGCAAGCGTTCACTAGTGTTTTAATAAATGGAGTACGCACCTTGTTGCTGTGGTGCGGCTGCAGCCCCCGGTCGGCGCTGCAGGCGGCCACGAAGGCGGCCAGCAGGCGCTCGTCCTCGCTGGAGCGCCAGCCCAGCCAGCCCACCTCGGGCTGCGACGAGCGCGCGATCACGGCGCCCGTCGCGCGGTGCCGCCACACCACCGCCGGGATGCGCCGCATGGCGCGGAACCTGCGCAACAATATAAAAAAAGTCACGTGAAATTAACTATAATAATAAATAAATCGCAGTAAGGAACCTTAGACTTGGCTTAACTAATTCTAGAGATTTCATTACTTTTTAGAGATAAACAAGCAGCTCTATCGAGACTTGGCAAATTTTTTACAGAATGTTTTTGGTGGGATGTAACTTGAACTAATAATAATTTATCGGTATTCATTAAAGAGTGAAAGAGTTTCTTCGAAGCAATTTAGTAAATTTAAAATAAACTAAAATCTCCGAGTCTGATAATAGTGTAGCTGGTTATAGAAAATTCGTTTTTTTAATTAAAATAAATAATCAAATATGACATCGACACTGTTAGTAAAATGACTTGTTGACTCGAACTTTCTAGGTAATAAAAATTTGCAGATAGATATATGTACATATGTATAAAGTTATAAACATACAAGCGATACACTACATAACACTACACGCTACATGGTTATGTGCCACGTCACCTGGCAACGGAGTCCAGGTCCTCGTCGCAGATGGCGGCGGGCACGACCAGCAGCGGCGGGTACGAGGGACACAGCTCGAACTTCTCGTTGGCCGTGCTCACGCGCCACGCGCCCTTCGCTGTGAACCCCAGCCGCTCCAACTGAAATAAATGCATTATACTTATTAAAATATGATACCTTCTCGAGTTGCTTTTCGTCAATACTGAGGTTCATGACTCCCCGCAGAATTGATTCGTTAGAAAGTTTTCTTGAGCACATCGTAGTGGACGCCCGTATCCTTCCACGGAAGACATATGTTCTCGAATCTTGTGTTCTTCAAACAATTCATTCTTCATTCAAATCACGATGTTTTCATTCACCGCTAGGCCCTAAGCGTAATTGCCAAAATCGTTATTATGACTGGGGAAATAAATAGACAATCCGAATTAAGTGTTAGATTATCAAGCATTCAAATGAGTGGTGTCTGACCTCAGGTTGGAACCAGTGCTTGTGCGCGTGGTGGGAGGCGCGCAGCAGCGCGCGGTGCACGGAGGAGGCGGGCTGCTCCCTGGCCCAGGCGGCGTAGGCGGCCGCGAAGGTGTCCGCCGCCGAGCCCAGCGGCGCCAGCGCCGCGCTCAGCCGCCGCCACCACTCCACGCACGTCTCGCCGCACGGGAACGAACATCTACACACATTCACATATTTATTGCAACATTACAAGAGTACACAAAAAATAATGCTCTATCTTCTGCTCATATTACATAAACACCAACATATGCACTAGGATGATGATGTGTTCCTTGATATATTCGTGAACGATAAAACGGTGGCTAAAACATACAGAACTTCAATTCATGTCTAATCCATAGGCCACATGTGTCTCCGCGAGGTATGACTGGTGGTGGTGACTGAAACATCGCTCTATGACAATATTATATAGGTGTATGTAAGAACTGGGTGTATATTTACTAGGTATTCTTCAATGTAAAACTGCAAGTTGCTTCGTTAACACCTACGCTTGATGATACACTTGTGGTTTACTTAATTTAAGAAGTAAGGATAGAGTTTTTTTAATACCATGAACATATAACTTGTATAATATCCTTTCAATTAAGTTTCTTTTTATACGAAGAATGCCATCCTCTGAATTTGACTACATCACAAATGGTGGGAAATGTCAATTTGTTCTATGATGTTCCGCTAACTCTTGCTTCAAAAACCCAAGAACAAAATTTTTATGAAGAAATATAGGTAAGTATATAAATGAATTTGGAATGCGAAGATAAAGTTGTTATTGTAGGAAAATTTTGTTACTTTCTGTTCTGTTACTATGTACATTATCAGCAAGCGCCCTAGTTTAGTCTGCTCACAAATATACCTACTTCCTAGTTAAATGTGTGAATAGGTAATAATACCTCTGTATTCCATGATAATTTAGACAAAAAATCTTTAGTTTAGAGCTCATCTATTTACATGTATCGGCATTAAAATATGGTAACTAGCCCCTATCACCTTTTCGCTAGCACCTTAACACACCAATTTACATTTATGTAAGAACCCTTGCCTTGTCGATTGAACAACAAGAAAAAGTAAATCATAATAAACATAAAAAATAAATAGCAATACATACAAATATGCAACTTCATTGTATGATCCAATAAAACTGACAATATTGCGGCGCCTCAACCATCAGCGGCCAATCAGAATGCTGCAAGTTAAGTAACTCGATCAAGCCACCAAGTACAATTAAGTGGAACAACCCAACTACGGGCTTAGCACGCCGACTTAGCGATTTGTACTAGAATATCTGATTCAGATTTATTTCATTGAATTGTGCGTCAATCAGTATATGAGATGCTTTAGACGACAAGATAACTTTACCAAGTATATGAATGTGATTTATTTGAGCAAAATGATAATGTTTATTTAAATAAGTAGCTAAGCACCCCAATTTGAATAAATAAATCGGTATCAAAACTCTTGATTTCGATAAAACGTGTTTTTTCCTATTACTGTCATGTCGATACAAAATCGAAAATAGTGCTAAGTATTATAAGCTATATGTAGACTGTTACGTTACGTTCTTCTTTTTTTATACAATATACTATTTTTCAACTGATTCATCAATCGTACTGCTCAATATACATGAACCTACCAATCACTGTGTCCGTGCTCAAGCCCTAGTCCGTGTAAATGGCGGACTTTGGTCGGTAATTTGTTTGTATTCGTCCATTAGCATGGAGTATGTTTTGCCCGGCTTCTATTTCCATTCAACAGGTTTTCGATACGAGACATTGCGCGCTTGTCTAGTTTTTGTATCATGTTTGTAAAGATTGTGATTACTTGATGTTTACATTTGGTTTTGCTGCTACGGTTTTATGCCTTTGGTTACTTATAGTTTGGAATTATACAGCAATAGTAAAATTTATTTTGTTAGACCAATTGACTTGCTGTCTGTATGGACGCTATTCTGCTTGTAAATAACAACTAGCTTATCTATGTGTTGGTCATATCTCTAAGCAATACCCATACCAACTTTGCTTTGATTAAACATACAAGAGAACAAATACAAAGTTAAGGAGTAATGAATGACCGTTCTTAATTCACTCTTTTTATACGTCTCCTTGTCAAATAGCGACCGTCAGTTGGATGGATCCTTAGAGATGGTCAAGTGACACGCTCTAATATGGCTTTACTCATTCACTCTATTAATATTAATATGTAAAACTGTGGAACTCCTTGCCCGAATCTCTATTCCCCTTGAACTATAATTTGTCAGTCTTCAAGTCGAGAGTAAACCGGTTTCTTCTTGGCAAGCGCGCTAGATCGTAGATTAAAAATAAATAAAAATAAAATTTGTTTATTTTGCATAATTTCATTTTACAAAAAGATATTGGAATCCAAAGCCTCCCGAACTAGTTTTCACTGTGTCTCGGGAGCCGATGGCTTCTCCAGATTACAACGTTGCTTAACATCAGGCAAGTTGAAGTCGAGCGTGAGCCTATATCATGTAAAAAAGTGTTACCTGAGCGTCCGTCCATTCTTGGCGAGCACGATGAGATGCAGCAGGTCCCTGATCTCCAGCTGGTCGATGAGCCGGGTGGGCAGAGAGGTGCCGGGCCCGGCGCGCCGCCGCGGCTGCACGTGCAGCCGGTAGTTGGACAGGGCGATGGTGCCGCCGTCTGCCGTGCGACCCACCCACTGAGAAACATGTAGCTGCTTAGTTATAGACTCTTTTTTTTTTTTACAATGAATGGATTTGCACTTGACCGTAATTCGCCTGATGGTAAGCAATCATTACGGTCTAGGATGGAACGTGCTTACCCAGTAAGAACCGATTCACTCACTCTTTGTGAGTGTGTACGTTCTAATCAAATCAAATTGTTTATTTGCAAACAAGTTGTAGGTACGTATCGTGCACTCACAAGGTACTTTTTCATACGAACGACTGTTCCCTTGAGGATGACATTTGGTACTAAATTAGATTAGGCTCTGGAGTAATACATTGTCTTTTAATACTGAAAATACACGAGTAAAACCGCGGGGCACTGCTAGTCTAAACTTGGGGTTTGTTACAACTTTCATAGAAACCTTATAAAATAAACATGACACAGAAAACGTTTAGAGTACCTACAACTCGTATGTATATTGTATAAGCAATTGCTCAACTTTATATTCAACTTGTCTACAAACACAAACAAAGAAGCGTCCACTTAGCAACAAGTTATGACAAGTGAAATTATGAAATTGCTTTCTAACGAGGTCTATCAATGACGTAATCACTTTAATTCGCATATAATTATTCGCATTCTCATTTATTCGCTTGGACTAATTAACTAAGAAAGTACGAAGATAAGAGGAGCACAGAGAACAGCTGTTAAACAACAATACACCGATAAATAGCCCGATAAGGGGTTTTTATTCACGCAGCCTTGGCTCGAGATAGCCCTGCGGTTATCTTGGAAATTACTGGGATTACATGAAAAGAAAGTATGTCGTGCTATTAAAACTAAGTCAGATAAGTTCAGCTTATGTACTTTATACATGTAGGTAAGTACTTAGCAAGTTAGGCTATATAGTTAGTTTCGTTCTTTGGATAAGCTACGTAGTACGTAGTAGCTATAGTACAAAATGTATTTGATGACTAGCTGTGCGCGCGACTTCGTCCGCGTGAAATAGTTATTTTGGGCATCGTCTACCTCTTCAGCTTTATAAATTAAAGCTGTTACCCACGACTTGAACCGTTTTCGCAGCTCACGCAACGAAAGCCCTCAAAGATGAATAATTTTCCCCGTTTTTTCCACATTTTCCTTTGTTTCTTCGCTCCTATTACATAGTTGCAGCGTGATGAAATATAGCCTAAAGCCTTCCTCGATAATTGGTCTATTCAACACAAAAATAATTTTTCAATTCGCACCAGTAGTTCCTGAGATTAGCGCGTTCAAACAAACAAACTCTTCAGCTTTATAATATTAGTATAGATTTTAACTTTGTGAAACTTCTAAGCATCAGTATCTACTATACGCAATTGCCAAATAAACTTATTGATCAATTAATGTATCCAAACAGAGAAGGTAATGCCCTCTTCCCTGATCAACAACCCTATCCTTTAAGAAAAGAAGCGCATTAAAATAATTATTAGAAAACTTATGCCCAAATTCAACCCCATCGTGCGTAAAAAAACAAATGACATTACTCACATCTTTTTTTTTAAAATAGAAATGTAAAAGATGAATTGCGTTGTAAGTTCCCATTCCCCAGACACCTGATGCAAATATGTGACGCAGTTGAAGCGTCCTTACAGTACGTACAAAATACATCTTCACACGGATAAAATATGAACTATAAAGTATTAACTAGAACCATGGCTAACCATGGTAAACCTGTAGAGGAGAAGTGCTGCCAGCAGTAGTTGAATGGCTCAGTCTAGGTGGTCGCCGGTCAAAGTACAGGAGCAGAATATGTAGCACTATCTCTGGAGTACGGAGTACTGACTGGTACCGAGTACTACCGAGGGTTATCAAACAAACAATTTCCCTTATAGGTGTTTCATAGTGTGGGTAATATTTCGATCAAATGCAATACTTCAATTGAAAAAAACATACTGTTTGCAGATTTTTTGTAGGTAACTACTTAACTAATGTAATAGTGGAATAATGTATGCCATATTCCCAACTTGTAATGATAATGTTGCTATTACAAGTCGCCTGAACCTATGTACTATTGTATATGTACTTACATCGAACTAACTACATAGATTCAGCTGTGTAAATACAATGCAACGTCATACTCGTACGTAATGCACTCTCTTCAGGGGGATAACAGTCTGTCGACGACCTGGCAGGAATGTGCAATAGAGGATAGACTGATATAGGTAATACATGTAATTATAGCACATCGATACAAACTTATTTGCAAAGGGTGTTTGGAGAACGAGGCACGTTACTGTCATTCTGATTTTGATACTTATACACCATAAATATGAATAAGTGTTACGTTGCGAGATATGAAATGCTACTAATATAATTGTGTTTTTTGATATTATTAATTAATTATTATCTTTTATAGCGACTATGTAGTGTCTCACAAGTATCACCTTGTATATAATAGGTACTCCAGCAGGTATCACAGCGGCGGGTGCATCGCCCCCGCTGCACCGGCCTGGTGACCTCGAGGCCGCCCTTATCATATCACATGATACGTGAGTGTTATCTATCGCTGCACTGATGCAGACTTTGGATGGCTGATCAAAACGTGGTAAAGCGGTAGCAAATGATCCTGAGACAGTCACATAGACAACCGTATTAATTCCTGGACATCATCCAATATTTAATAGAATAGCCTCACGCATTATACGGATTCAATATTTTGCAGTATCGCAGTGCTCTTTTCATTCATTCTGCTCACTTCGCTCATTCTGCTCTTTTAGCACTTTCTGCTCATTCTCAGTGTGCTCACCTGCACGAACTCGCCGCAGATGGGCGCGAAGGGTACATCCAGGCCCGGCTCGTCGTAGTGCGTGGTGCGGCGCGGGAACAGGTCGGCGGCGCGCGCGCGCTGCGGCGGCGGCTCGGGCTGCGGCGGCGCGCGGTACCGCTCGCGGTCACTCATGTCGCGCGAGCAAGGAGACGCCACCTTCGGACAATACGAAATACCGTGTTAGTCTATCTTAGAGATCATCATCAAATAATATCGTCCTAGATTATAAAACAAAATTTGCTAACCGAAAGATCGCTTGGATATGCTGCGATCGAAGGTGTAACATGTCTTGGAAATATTACTATGTAAGAACATGTTATAATAAATAATGTATCTATCTATTATTACATAGCTGCGAGCATAATTACATGCACAGCAATACAACGCGTACATATTTATTTGATAAAATGAAAACATACTCTCCATCCGCACAATACCTTCAGTAGACCAAGTTTTAGGCAAGACAGATCTGATACCGATTCATACATAACAAAACAATTAATTTCTTATGTACCACTTTGTAAATACACTGATTGAGGCTTTAGTTTGAAGTTACATCAATTTAAACAGCTGAGAAATTAAGGTCCAAGATATTTACACCAACAACTTTCTGGGATACACGTTCGTAACAATAAAGTGACAAAACAGGACTAACAAGCAAACCTAATTGATAACGAGTGATAGGGCCCTATCCTTGCTGTCTTCTTCACTTATTAGAGTAACTTTTGTTGAGTGAAAGAGACAAGAATTTTCCTTAGGCCAGGGCATAGGTTAATTCTTAGCATCAACAGTGTACTTTGTCTATCTTGAATAGAAAGGCAGGTCCTTCCTTTGGGTATCAGGCAAATCCTGGATAACTATGCCTGAATAGTGTGATATCCAGGGTTTGCCTGATCTGAACTTGATGTCACAAAACAGGTGTTGTGACATCAAGTTTTTAAATTTACTCAGTGGTTTTAAAGTGACACACGAAATTACATCCGGAAAACGCCAATTATCCCGTTACTTGAAGTGTTTGTACATAAAAGCGTAGTTTCATTGAGCGGAATTTACGGCAGCCTTCAATGGATTGCCAAATCCACTCGCAAGGTTCCCATTATTAAACTCCCATCAACACTGAAGGCGGACAATTGCCGTGAGAATACCATCGCTATTGCTCAATCTATGGTGACGCGTTTACAATCAATTGGGTTTGTTTACTTGTTTACATCGTATACATAAGATCACTTTTTGGCATTTGTGAATAACTGAACAAGTGGCGTAAGTGTAAGTAAAGGTTAGCGCTCTAAAGTGTGCACAGAAGTCAATTAAACAATTGTAACTTATTACAATCCTATTACAATGATACAGTAAATACTTTATATCTAAACTAATCTTTGTAACATTACAAAAAAAGAAGTCATATTTTAAAATGTTTGTTTATTTCATACCGCAACGGAAGTGATTTTGAGACGGTAGCAGTACAGGAACCTCAGAATAGCATAAACCACTTTTTATCCCGTAATAATCCAACAGAAGCTGTGGGCAGCTAATGGTAATTATTTAACTTACTACGTTAAATACTATTTTATTATTTATGTTTTTGAAATACAAATGAAATATTATTAACTACATACATTGTATTCATAACATTTCCCTCAACTCTACCCAAATCCAAACTAGCTGGTCTAACATGTGAAGCGATTGCGTGTGCATGCTCCGGCCGAGTAAGGCTGCGTCAGAACCGGCTTAGAAAGCGACCTTGCATTACCTAACGCAAGTGAGACGCGCCACATTCTTGATGGATGCGCCGGCGCAAACTACGCGAGCAACCAAGTAATGGGCAAGATAGCCATATAGTTCACCAGCAGCGCTCCGCCGTGTTACCAGCGTTGAACCGGGAGAAAAAGTAGCCTATGGGCTAATCTACAGTGTTAATTAATTTCCACCTCCATATCAAATATGATCTGCACAAACTTAAGCCTTTAGGTATAATAGTAGATAGGTAGGTAATAATACTTATAATACTACTACTTTGTGATAAAAAATCATATCATTTATCAATATACGTAAGGTGATGAAATGTTTATTTATTGTTTTGTTCCGCTTTCTTGCCATTACTTACTAGTACGGTTTGTTGACAGAAGTAGAGCAAGGCTAACCTCTATAAGTACTTGCCAAACAATTATATTTTCTTGGAAAACAACATCCTGTTAAGTTCCTTTTAAGTTTTCCCCACTAGAACCCAGAGAAGGTCATCCGTCAGATTTCGAGAATCAACTCAATGCTATGAGCCTCGCTCGCCGTGACATTTGGAATAGGAAAAGTAAACAGGATGATATCCTGTTCCATTCGTATAACTTAAACGGAACACAAACACATACTTCTTAGATATTCTCGAAATAGATATGGGCATATTGGGTACAAAAATACTCAAGAGATAAAACAAACATGACGTCTGAAAATAACGAAGAGTATTGTTTGACTCTGTGCAATCTTTATATAACTAGCAGAAATATATACGAGCTGATTCACATACATACAAAAAGGATTCTTGGAATCGTTGTCATAATATTTGCTATAGGTGGCAGACGATCTCAGTAAAGACGATTTGTAAATCAATTAAGTGTTGTTACTATGAGGATAATTCACAGACTAGATTCGCTACGCCCTCGATTACCTTAAAATACAAATACATCACAATTCCAGTGCAGGACTAATCCACTTTAAGTCACAATGTCGCTTGTGCGGGTGTCATTTCAGGTGAAATAGTTATTAAATGCCGACAGTACAGTTTAAAAATAAAACATATAACAGCCACGACTCTGAAGAAATTAAACCAATAGGATACAAGCGGCTATGAATAGTTTTATACTACATTTCTTTATCATAACACATCAAGTATATGAACATCACAATAATAATATAACACCACATTATCCCCATACAACCCGCATGTCAACATTGCTGTCGAGTATATCGTTTCCCCAGAGATCCGTGAAGCGCTACAAGACACATTACATAAGTTCCAAGAAGCTACTCGTACAAAGCCTCGATTGACAAACTCTAGCACACTCTCAACTCATTGTTTGCTTCGTTTTGTAAACTGCGCAATGCATGATTCTTATTTGTAGTTAAACATCGATATAATATTCTATCAGCTAGGGCCACAGTGTCGATTGTCCGGGTATAGCTACAGGTGAACTTTGTAAAAAATCTCTCAAAAATACTGATGATTCAGTAAATATTAGATTAGCTCTGTCAAAAGATGTACTAAATTAGCATGAGTACACTATCTCACTGATTTTTATTATGATAAACTTATAATATGTCGCCTATGCCAGTCCATTATTCTCCTATGTCGATGTATATTGCACCGTAAACTCTTGTTCAAGGTATTATTTATTCTGTGGTTCAAGTCTGTTTATTTTCCAATTTTGATTTGATGATGTTATTGATCAAACATGGTTGGTAAGCATTTCGCTCTGTGGTTTTATACAAAGTCTACAATGTGATAAGTTGTAGTTATACCATTGTGGTTTGAAACCATTCAAAGGAAATCGTTTATCGTTGTTTGCCTACTAACTGCCTGGAGCGAAAATCTACACTCATTTCCAAGCTCTTCAGACTAAGCTGCCGATGGCGCCACTTATGATGTTAGAATACGTCTAACGAGCACCCATGTCGATGTCATATGGACACCTAATTCGAAAGCAGCAGGTTCGAGTCCTGCCGGTCGTGATTATTTTCGATCATTTTCCAATAAAAAGTTTAAAACATACTATAATAATATTATACTACATATTGTTAAAATTCACATTAAGTAATCTCCAAATTTCGCTATTAAGTAAATGTATCCGAAAACAATCATTTCATCAATGATATTCTTTTTGTACGGTAAATTTTACTTATAATTGGAATTGTTTAAGATCAAAGAACCATATTTAACTTTCTATTTACTTAAACTTGATCGGAAAAATACAAGAACCTTGTTTCTGCAAATCCCTTACAAAGAGCGATTCATATGAAATTGTTACCTGTTGTAATAGGAAAGTGGGCGACAGGTGCTTTTTGCTCTTACCTGTATCAATTGAGTTTCAAATGGAGCTTTTGTATGAGGCTAACAAAAAAAATTAATAAAGGAATGATAATGTTACGTTCACGCATCTCATTTCTATAGAATACATTTTTTCTACTTCTGGAAAATTAAACTCTGATACAAAACATATTTCAAGTTAGCACCTGTTTGATGGTTAATCTGTTTATATGTATACTGTGTTTTAACTATAAGTAGATTGGTTAATTTCACTATTGATAATGAATGAAAATAGTATACGGTAAGTAAATAGTCGAGTGCTGTACAAGCAGAGAGGCATATGCTCAGCAGTGTGCGATAAAAGGGTCACAATGATGATAACGACGAAGGTGTAGTAATAACCGACAGAAACATAATTCAAAAACTAAATACATATGTATGTATAACATAACCATCATGCGTTTTCCTTCACACGAGTACATGCAAGTGCACGCGCTCAAGGGCCGCGCTCCGGACTGCAGTCTAATTGCTGCAACATTCCTTTGTAATGATGCTTCTTCCGCCGACCACAGACTATACAAGCACTGCCTCAGTAGCTCTGTACCGTTATATCTAGCAATAGCACCCAATTCTTAAATTTTTATCTAAACTAAAAAAAACTACAGTACAAGACAACAAATGCGCCGTCCACTTGCTTGTTGTAGGTAGAGTTTGAGAGTTGTGTTTGCGGTTATTTTTTTATAGGATAGGTGAGCGAGTCTACCAAGTATAAAACATCATCCCACTAACAAACTACAACTCGCTTGCCTAGAAGAAAACGTCTGTCGTGTCAGTTTCATTCGTCCAAGTGTCCAAGCGCATAGAACACGTATTAGAGCACACCACATTTATACCATATGTATGTGGAGTAATATAGTTAGAGCTTGCACTTACTAATTACTGCCGTGAATCATGTCGGAAGATATCGTAGACATTATAAGCACGAAACCAGAGGTTTTATGATCTCTACCATTATGGCAGCTTTGATTAAAACGCCGCTAGAGTACATTGTGCAGTTTTTTTTTGTTTTGACGAGCTGAGTATACATTTTAGTTTTCTTAAACCGCATAGCTTATAACGAAATGTTGCAGACTATACACTAATTTAGGGCTTAAAAAAACGTAATACATATGTATAATTAAAGTAAATATCTTTCCTTTTTCGGGGCAGTAATATTTGAAAGGCACTTTGAACGCGGCAGTGTGTTTGGCAAAACTTCAAATACCATTACGTACATGTGTTAACATGATAAAAATGTAAATATTCCAAAACAAGAACCGGTTCTGATCCAGTTTGAAGGACAAATTGGTTAGTGGTATTGGATTCGATGGTGTTTACTTCATGTAAAGCCATTCAAGTGTTAATGACATTTGCAGAATATTAACTTATAGACATCGTTTTGTGACAGAAGTAACTACATAGGATAATAACAAAACATCGCTCTTACAAAGTTCAAGACAATAAAACGATCAAAACTGGCTTCAATGTATGTATTTGATAGGTCGTTTGACCATTGTGTCGATACAAAATAAGATGAATGCTGAAATATTCTAGACTCGAGAGCCGTAAACAATGAATAATGCAAAGAGAGCCCTCCAGAGGCTCACCGAGGCCCACAGAGGCTCACAGAGGCCCACAGAGGCCCACAACAGCAATGAAACATGTCAACAATAAATATTAAAGCGCTGTAGGCGTAACGCCCATGTACCATTTGGCACATTCACCCTCGAGTTCAATGAACAAGCATCACCGACTAAGCGAGGAAACCGAACAAAAACCTATCTTTTTACGCTTTTTGCGACCCAAAAACTAGAACTGGCGAACGACAAAGAAAACCGACATGACATGTACAAAAACTGATCTGCAATCCGAGATCGCTACTTTTTGTGGCGTAACTATAGATCCATTTATTACGTGCAGCTATTTGTATGAGGATACGTCTCCAGCGTCGGAATGAGGCTAAATAAACTTACGGCAGCTATAAATTAATGGATGTATTTGGGTTTAAAACATAAACTGTGTGTATGTAGTGTAGTAGTTAGTATAGACAGTGCTCGCGCGCGGGTGGGCGCACGAGGCCCGGCCCCTGCTGGCTACTAACCAGCTCGCTATGACATGTTTACCAGATCATTAGCTTCCATTCAACTAGGATACTACTCACGTGGACAGATAGCGCCGACGAGAGCCGGTCGTTCACCTCGCACTCAAACTAGTCAAGGAGTACGTTTAACATAAACTAATTCGTCAAGCCGCACCTACATATGTACTCGTATGTATGGAAGTGGAAATATATTGGCCTAGGAAACTTCTAGACTTGGACAAAAACTAAGCAAGTTTAAAACATTTCCCATACAAGAACAGTTACATTAAAAAAAAATACAAATGTTTCTATGCGGTATTTTTTACTTGAGATTTACAAAATGTACATTTATGAACCTGTAGTAGATATATAAAGAGCGAATATTATTATGTTTAAAAATAATATCACACTTAAATATAAACCAAAATCGAATAACTCCTACCATATTCCCGCTGATAAAGCTGAAATATTTAATTATGAAATCAACAACAATGATAACGAAGATATTTATTAGGTATACACACACATACCACAGATAAGATTCCAAGCACGCTTGCCGACTAATCCGAAACAAATTACGCGTCAAACACTGACTCAGTATAACATAATATAAATAATAATAGTAGCAGAATAGCGTTTTATATTTATAGGTATAAAAAATATACTAATTCATACCTAATACCTAACCAACAAACTAATTCTATACAACTAACTATGCCAAATACGCAAGGTACACAACACACACAGGTACCTACCTAGTACCTACTTCAATTTGGTAAGGAATTTTAACACGTAAAAGGCAAAAAGGACTTCGAGCCATTCATTCTTGTGTAAATTTAAATAAATATTTAATTTCGGAACATGGAACTGGCCGTTAGACAGAACAGAAAACCACTGATCTCTCTTTTGGTATTTCAGAAAGAATGTTCTCTATACTAGGCAAATTACATGTAAAACTATGTTCACGGCATCAAATTACTTTGGACAGTTTAGTATTAGGATCAGGAATAAAAACAAACTTCGTATCGACACTTTTAGGTCAGATATATGAAGTATAGTCAAGAAAGCAGCGATCCCAAGACGTCCATTACATGTTAAAGGTTAAGAACCTAAAGCTCTCAAAGTTGATAGCGTTTGATGGGAACCAATGGATTGTAAATGTGGACGAGATATATAAATATGTATGAGAGTGCTCTCGGGAACGGGAAGACGAGGTTGCGTCAAATAAGCAGGTTGACGTTCAGAAAATATTGCGTTTATGACATACAATTACAGTGCAGTGATAGATATTTCTCAAAAATAGAGTAAATCACGTCACATTTATATCAATAAAACAAGTTCAAGTCAAATTACTTCGGACAGGATCTATTAATATTGTAAATACGAAATATGAGATTTGTAACCTATTCAATACTAATACAGGACTGCGAATAAAGCCACTCCATTGTTCTAAGATGTCAAGTTTATCGTCGTGAATTAGAATTCCTATTTCGGAGCTAAGGTTAGGTCAATGTACTCCCGAAACAAAGGAATCGGATTAGAGAAAAACAAAGTTAAGAATATCAATTTCGTGGCTTTTTTGTACGACACGCATAAATATTTTCTAAGAACACGTCTCTTGGGATATTGATTAAAGGGTACTGAAAGATTTCAAACAAAGTTTAACAAAATACATGATAAGTTGATCGTCGCTTAAAACCACAATTTATGTTCCGGTACCTTAATTTATGATCTTATCAAATAAGGGCCTAATTAAGAACACGTTAAAGAAAGGACTGGGGCATTAACTAACAGCTGTCAGAATATAGACAAAAAATGCCAACAAGAACGTGGTTCACGCACATTGGGCAACGGCGGATACGCCGGTACTGGTAGGGGCAAACCCTCACTTACGCAACGCCAGCGTACTATAACCACGTAGATTAATTAACAGTTAGTACGAGCACGTCACAGATTACGACACAGTTAGTTGCGTGACGTGTGGTGCGAGGCACGGGTGTGACTAATCCGAATGGAGCGCGTAGGAAGGCGGAGAGCGTTTTGAGGCCGTTAAAGGCCGTCGATGCGGGCAGCATATGCCACACAATCACATCAATGGCACAACGACACAAGTTCTATACAAATCGTTATGAAAGTCAGTCCTTTTGTCGGTGCAATATGGCGTCGGCTTCTTGCTAAAGTGTGCTCATTGACCGACATATGGGCGTATTGAAACGATGTCGGTGCTTTCAATTTGTTGGTCAATATTGGAGATAACTAGATATAGGGGCGTAGTTAATTGAACTAATCATATTGGAATGTTAGGGTTATTCATAGTAACTTTGCGCTCAACATAAAGATATCCCAGATGGGAACTTGAATGGAGTAAGAAAATAACCCAAAGAACCAGTACAAACAGATCAATCTACCATGCATAGAATAAAAATGGGGAAAAAGGAGAGAACCTTGCATCGATTCATGAATAGATTGATACAGTACAATGTTGTAGGCTAAAGTCAGTCGAGTCATTCACCTGCGGGGGGCCGCGTTACGTTGAAAGGCTCATTCAAGGCTCTTATACCTTCACTTGTTTATAGAGCCCTGGTATCAACACTAGAAAGAGATAGCAAGTGACAGGGACAACACAATGCAAGCTACATTATTTTCAAACTCATAAATAGAGTATTTCATTGAGATAAGATAATAACAGACTATACTCTGTATATTGAAAGACAGAAACAGAGTACAAATGTTTTACCATAGAACTACATCGATAAGTGTTTATTGTCAGCTGTGTAACTGCAACATTGAGCCAAAACATGTATGGATCTAAATCGTGTGTATTGAAATAGGCACTCGTGTATCAAAATTATCCAATCAGCAGTAAAGTACACTTCTGCACGCCATGCGTCACAGTTACAGATGACAATGGTTTGAAAACATCCGGTGCATTAAATTGTTATACAATAATAGCACTACGGGTAGATATTTATTTATACACGATTACAATATTAATAGTTTCAGTTGATAGAAATAACTGTGAAACGTCAACATCATCCGATATAGGGAAAGATAAAACCCTGACATTGGAAATGTCAATGTGAGAGGTTAGCGTCAATAATAAACATTACATAATATTAATGCACCAGTATTAAGTAAATACAATAAGAAGATTATAAGATGTAACAAGATTTGCCGAAAGTATTTATTGTAATCTCATTAACCGGAATCATAATATAATCTATTATTGCCACAACACACTCATGTTTGAGTAGGCACATATTATATAGGTAGGATTTATGTTATTCCAAATATGTATGTAATTTTTAAAATCTCATTAAAAACAAATCAGTGGTATAATGTTATTTTTTTTTCTAATCTAGGAGACCGTAATTTGCATTGTCTTGTATAAGACAGTCGTCACAGCCATAAATTAACACATCATAGAGTCATTCGGGAGACAGATAACAATTTGTGAGAATAAATAAATAAAAACACATGTGTTCCAAACAATAAAGCATGCCTTGATGATGAATCACGTGTCTGCCATCACTGCAGTAGAGTAGGGCAGACTTGTTTGGATGCTCGCAGAAATAGTAATCTAGCACTAGTTAGTCGAACCAAAACAAATACAATCGTAGATTTTCGATAAGAGTACGATTTAAAATAAGAGAAGCTTATAAAACTATGTAATTTTATTTAGAGGTGTTTAAATTTATACAACAATTGCTAGATATAAAACAAGATTCTTAGGATCAACAATTAATTCGCTTATTAATGATAATCAAACTCAAATCAGACAGAGAGCGAATAAAACATGAGAGGCATAATCTCAAGTGGCAGCCCTACACTCAGACAGACGATGGCATTGTGATTGCAGATAACACAACCACCCCTACTGTTTGTTTCAATTGACGAGACACAGTAATGGCGAGATCCTGATCATTTGATTACCGCAGGCGACTTCCATTGGAAGGCAATAAACTAATTGAATGAATGAATATGAAGAATGACATTCCACTTTTACTTTTAACCCTTTTGTAGCTCTTATAAAAGATGGAACTGAGTGGAGTCTTTTGTTTCCAGTTGATTTGGAACCAAGAACAATATTCTGTTGAAATTATGTTATTAGCATGTTGCACGTGAGTTGTAAATCCTTGGGATTCACTGTGTTTTGGCAGTCATTCAAGTCACAATTTTGCAATGCGCTCGCTTATTGTTTAGCGGGAAACTCCGTTAAACTCTATAGTATAGTTTTGATTCTTGGAAAGTCAATCCGCGAATTGAAAATGTATGGGAACCTGAAATACTAGGAAACGTTTGTTACGATGTTTAGGCACGTTATCGTTTCATTGATATCAGAATTTGAATATTGTCTGCATCGAATAAATAAGAAGGTAAATAAGATGTCTCAATTACTTTTTTTATTACTATTTTTACACTGTACAGTGTACAGTCTGGCATTTGACCACCAGGTTACATGAAGCGATATTGAATAAGCGAAAACTGTGGCCCAAGTTGGAGCATTCTTCTATTAGATTGTAACTGAGTCATCAGGCATCATTTTATACCTGTTGATATACTTCCTTTATATTTATAACTAGCTTATGATCCCAAGTGCTAATAAATATATATATATATATTCCGGGACATTGCACACATCGCCATCTAGCCCCACACTAAGCAAACTAATATAAACTAGACGTAGTATGTTCCTGCCCAAGGTGAAGGACACTCAAGACCTACATTACATGATTCAACTAATTTGTCGGTCGCATTAACTGTGGTTAGGGATTGTTACTTTGTCCTGTTGGGATATTTCTGCATTTATCTTGTTATAACTACTGTTTATTGCAAAGGTTTCTCTCTAGTCTAATCACTAGTTACTCGATTCATGCGGTTGTAGTCCAGTTATATATAGTTAAGTATATTTTGAATTCATGGACACTGTTCATCATTTCAATTATTGAAAATTTTATATCTGTCTGAACACTTGTGAAATAGAATTCGACGATAATTTTTCGTAGGGACGTTGTGTATACTGAAAGTAGACAAATAAGTTGTACTCGTAACAATATAAATATTACAATCGCCAACGAAGCGACAAAGGGCACGTGTTAAAGATATGGGTACCCATTACTAAACAACATTGCGTAATACACTTCCGTGTTACCTCCCACTTCTGATCAATGTTCGTGTTGCTTCGAAGCGACCACCTCATTGAAACTTGTGTAATGCCTGCAGTTGGATAGGAAAAGAAGCGAATTTTTTATAGAATGTTTGGTAACTGTTCTGATCAAGTTCACTTACGAGGAGTTCCTGAAATTGACAACAAATGAATGAAACGTCTTTTCTTACAGATATTTTATAACATTGGGGCATTCGTGGTGATTGGCTGGCATATGTGGAAACTCGAATACAAGTATATTGGATAGATACGTAGTTTACGTATCCATAAAGTTGTAACCAAGTTTATTTACAACTTTCGTGTATAACTTTATTCTATTTCTGGGCAGCCATTTGATGCAGGAGATTAAATACTAGGTTAATAAATCAAGAGCAATCTCTTGCAGGGAATTGGATGTGTTGAATTGGATGGCGAGGACTAAATAGAAGAATTAGTACCACTTACTCAATATACATAAGAGAAGTAATTGTATGAAATGTACAAACCTGTGAGTAGTGAGGCGAGGGCGAGCGCGGCGGGTACTTGGCGTGCAAACGCGCGCCGGCGCCGCAGCCCTGCGCGGCCACAGGCTCATCCTCCGGGTAGTAAAGATGCACGAAGTCCTCCGTGTCAAGGAACGTGTTGATCAGCATAATACACCGAGTACAAAACTAACTAACTAACAACTTAACGCAGTCTAACAGATCAGACTTTACGGCCACCACTCTATCACGGGGCGAGACAACCGCGCCATCGAAATGCTTTAAAACGCTCCATTCTAGTCTTCATAATTATATTTTGCTTATATATAAATAAGTTGTTGTATATAGAATCAAATTTGCACCACTTATCTACTGGAATGTTTTAATGTTGTTAAATAATTGTTTGACACTGTTATCGGAAGTAGAAGCGAGGTCTCTATGGTTTATCGGCGGTGATAAAGCGTACCTAATAGGGCATGGATTCCGGAATTCCGAGATTTCGTAACTCCGAAATTTCGGACTGTTTTTTTCGATATTACGATTCCGGAATTGAAGTCAATATCGTAATATCGCAATCCGATACTGATTTAATTATTATTTTTTACTGATGGAAAAAACCACAATCAGTAACAGAATTTTCTATTGCGAAATGTTACCGCGCGCGAAGTTTGGTTTGAATTTGCCGCCATCGACGCTTGTGTTTGTTTGTAACTCGTCACTCGGGCGCTCTCAAGGACTGCCGCCTGCAGGAGCCGGCCGGTGGGCCGCGCCCAGCTCCTAGCGACCCCAGGTACTTCCCCTCGTAGCCGCGTACTCGCCCAGTCGCCAACCAGTTCGCGCCGTTCTCGCCCGGAAGTCGGGATTTGGTAGTTGGTATATTGCAGTGCAACCGCGGCGTGCCGCGTACTTCGCAAAATAAATCATAAGGAAAATATGTAAGTTATGGCTTTCTTATTTAATGTAATGTATTTTAAATTCATTATTAATTTTACTGAAGTAAAGTTTTATCATGCCACAGTGTACAGATTTACTAGAAAAGGTCAAAGTATTAAAACATAATCTCACTTTTCACATTTTAAGTGACAAAACACTTTGACTAACCTGATTTATTGTTTATTTACAAAGTAGTCATTGTTATAACAGTAATGTAATCAATTTGTTTAGAATTATTCTTACAGACAGTTTATTCTTGCTTCTTTTTTGTTGGATTAACTAAATTAGGGATTGCACCTAGTATTACCACAACTTGTTGTTTTCCCGATCCCGATTTATTGTTTTTTTTTTAATCCTGTAATTCCGGAACTGACTCCGGAATTCCGAAATTGAACCAGTAATATCGAAACTCAGTTCCGGAATCAAACATCATCCGATATTACATGCCCTAGTACCTAACACAGCTTACAAATGACCTTTCAACGCGTCGCGTTTGTTGTGTGGCCATTCAATATTATGAACGAATGTAACAGAATATTAAAAAAATATATGAATAAATTACATATAAGAGGTGAATTATTTAAGCAAAAATATATATAAGTTTAGAGTACACAGCAAGAACATACAGTACACACAAACACATGTATAGAATTATGCTTTAAGCGAATTTATTTATTGAACAGATTAAGACTTATGATATTTTAAATTAGCAACGGACGTTGCGTTTATGAATGCAGCTAACTATAAAACTAATTACATAAGTGAAGAAGAAAATTATTATACTGATAACATAAACCAGTAATTAAAAAGCAATAAATAAAATGAAGCTGATAGATAGAGACGACGCTTCTCACTTCCTTTCTCACAATGTAAAGCACTCGACGTCATAAACATATGGTATTCACTTGAAGGCTACAGTCTACCTACATGAGAGTGTATTTAAGCTGTTTCAAACGGAACTGTTTTATTTCTCATAACAACACATGTGAGCGATAACAGACATACATACATAGTTGACTGTTTTGTACTCAAGGACAGTTATGTATATGTTACGGTAAATGTGGATAATGCGGTAGATAACTTACTATACATACCTGAAGGAGGTATTTGATATAATCCACGAAACTCACCTATCCATAGGACATGGGAGCAGAAACCGAATGATGGCGGCACTTTAAAGCTAGTACAAAAAGTTCACCAACTAACTAATACATATATACTTAAATAAATTTATTAAATAAGAATATATTTTATGTTTTGCTTAACCAAACAGAAGGTTTGATCTTTTGATATTTGAAGTATTATTGTTTGACTGATATTGTTTGTAACCAAATTAAATTATAATTAAAATTAGAGTTTTTTTTACATGAAATAGGCTCACGCTTGACTACAACTTTGCCTGATGTTAACCAACGTTATAATCTACGATCTAACGCGCTTGCCTAGAAGAAACCGGTTTACTCTCGACTTGAAGACCGACAAATTATAATTCAGGGGGTCTTTGGAACCTCAAATGTATAACGGTGCCTCCTTGCCGAACCTCTACTCGTGCGATTTATTTATTTTATTTATACTTGTATTTATTCTAATAAACATTTGATTCTGATGTTTTTCATTATTTACTACATTTACCAAAGGGGTATGGTAATTTTATATAATTACCGGTAAATGTGATTAATTCGAAAGTTTTTACCACTTTTACCAAGAGCACTGGTAATTATGCATAATTCCCGGTAATTATACATAATAACCGCATTATCCACATTTACCGTAACATATACACAATACACATGTACATATCTTATTATGGCTTTCAAACGGCAATAGCACAATGTTTTGGAAAATAACACTCGACAAAATGACTCGCTCGAAGATATAAATACAAACAAAGCGTGTTCCTGTCGATGATGTTATTAAAACACTGTCCATTGTTGAGCGAGTATTTAATGACAACGATAAAATAAAATGCAGTCAAAGAAGTTCATTACCCTCGGAACGGATGCAAGATAAACCCATCGACAGATATAGCTAACACACTGCTCAAACATTTTAATGATATATATATATTTATCTTCAGACCACGTCCTTTTAAATAAATGTATCAGAGAGAGAACGCAACAGAAACACAAAGAATAACAAAGGTTTGTGTTGTCACTCTGGATTGAAATACATCACATGTGTTGCGTTCGAATTTTTTGTAAGAAAACGCGATGGGAATACGTGAAAACGAAATTGTCTTTGTAGAAAAGAAATCCGGATGCCAACTAAACGGTGATCAGATATTTAGGTAAAGTAATATAAATATAAAAAAAACAGATACAAGCATAAGAGGAAACAACTTAGATATTTACTGTATGTGAGCAGGAACACCATTAAGTATTATGAAGATGATAAAATTAAGCCTCAAGGGAGGGAATTACAATGCACAATTCAGAATTATAAATAGCTCCCTTTATGCAGGAATCAAGATATGGAATAAAGGAAACTCTGACTCATACATTTATTAGTTTTATTGAAGAAGATGGAACAATAAGAAATACTTCAATTGACATGGCGTAAAGATTGCGCCTGATAAGGATGCAGCAAGCGCACTCGCAATCACATGTTGAAATAGAAATATTATCGGATAAGAAATATTTATATAAAAATATGATACAACAGTAAAATAGAGAAGGAACTGATAGTTTCGCATTTTTTTATCAATTTATAATCGAAAGTGATAACTTAAGTACTTAATAGAGAGGTAAAAATTGAACAAACTGTATTAGAAGCTGTTGTTGTAAACATCACGATTTGAATTAAATTAGTGCATTAACTTTAACCCCTTCATAATTAAATCAAAGTAGCGTTTGTTATGTAAGTAGGCGCACTGTACATACCACATAAATATGCGATCACTTAATTAAACAATGGACATTTGAATGATGGAATAACTTATCGTATTGTTTCAACGCGTTAAAGATGAATCCATGTATATTGATGACTTTCCAATGAGATCGTTAGTATTCTTTGATGGAAAGCATTTGTCGGTCATTTCACTCTAAGCTACGCCCCTCGAGCTTCAACGTAACTTAATTTGAATTTATGGCTCTCTGATTAAAGTAACGTAACAATTATGAACAATGTAGCATTGTAATAATGACAAAGATTATATTAGCTAAGGTAGGTAATGAATTAGGAAATTTAAAAAACTAAAGTGACGTCTAAAGAATTGCCGTCCAAAACGTTGAGAGAGAAACAATCGTCGGAGTTCCGCGTAAAAGAATAGGCCAAGGCAAGTGAGGTAGTTCTGTGAGAGAGTGCGCAGCGTCGATACAAGAAGCAACATTGCGAATGTAGTAAAGTCGCGGATGCTTGCTCCACTTTCAGCGGAGTGCGACGTAACGAGGAATGCGGTCAGCGGCGCCTGCCGGCTACCGACACCGACCTACGGTACTGCTGCTGGCTTATGCTACCCTGGTACTTTGCTCATCTTCTTACACATTTTAACAAAAAAAAAACTACGTAAGTACATAACTGGAAAATGATATAATTTATGTAAACCATTAACCACTTTTGAAAAAAAATTGTAAAAGATTTGAAACACATTTTATGATGATATTATAAGCAATGCTGCACTATTAAATACAAGTGCGCATGTATTTGGATTATGTTGTCACCATAACAATCAAAACATAGGATCACGTCCGACAACAATACGAGACAATTGGTCAAACAAAAAAGAAAACGTATTGTTATCAAAATAAACAATTGAATTTTAAACGATTTTCGGATGGCGCAAATCGTGGATAATTCAGTCATTGCGAAGTTAATTAAGAAACAATTCAAGCCCCCTTCGTTGAACAAGGACGTCCTTTGTTGCTTTGTAAAAAATTTAAGTAATTTGAACAATCCGCAGCAGAAATTCGTTTATTACGAAATTCCAAGTAGTTGCGTGTAATCGATTGGAGAGGCGTGTCGGTCTATTAGCGATTGCTAAACTTGCACTGTTAAAGCGCTCACGACTATACGATAATCGATAAATTCCGCAGCAGTTTTCGTAATAATTAAGTTATTAAATTTAGATAGCCCACGCCCACAATGAAATAATCACTACTGTATGAGGGAGACAGGGATGCCGATAGCATAGCCTTGATATCCTTGTTACTCTCCTCATGAATGACACTTAATTTTGTATTACTTAGACGAGTAAGCAAAGATAATTATAATTTTCTCATCATTTCTGTGTGCTTGACTTGATTATTCGAGATCCATTCATTTCATTTTAAGGGAAAATATTGAACGTTTCCTTCAGTATACATTCCATTCGTGTTACTTTACTCATAGATATCGAAGTCTATAAATCAGTCCACCCTGTTTACTGTAAAGTAATAGAATATGTACTTAAATCGAATAGAAAACCAAGTCAGCCGGCCGTGTATCACATAGCTGGACCGCAAACTAGACGTCCGATATTACCAACACTATCATATTTCATACAACTAGAGGTTAACTAAATAAAAACAAAACGGAATTTATATTGTTTTCGTCTTTTTGTTTTAGATACCAGTAGGAACAAGTCAGTGTCTATTTATACCGTATTGTAGAAGTACCTTTATATTTCTCAGTGACATGGCTGAGTTGACTTTACTTCCAAATAGTTTCAACGTAATACAATACCACGCAAATTCCCTTTTATCTATCTATTTACAACATCAAATACGAAATTATTATCTGAAATATCGGGTTTGAAGTGGTTTAAGTTACGTTCGCTAGTAACGAGATCGGTTTCATTACATACAATTACAATATACATTCTGTAAATATCCGCATATTTCCCTTGCTTTGAAAAGCGATATTAATTTCAATGAAATACGTTAGAACGGAGAAAACAATACCGATAAACGTAATACTACCGATGAAATATATAATATTGCTACCGATGAAAGAGGAGACAATTCAGCAATTATTAAATGATATTCGCCAATCTTACCTATATTTCTTTAGAAATATACTGAGAACCCTAATCTATGACAAATGCCTTGGGAAACGCAATGAAATAATGATAAGGGTCACAAAGATCATTCGAGAATGATTCCAAGTACACCACAACAGTGACGTCAGATCAATTTGGAAGATGGTCTTGATGACGCCACGCACACGGCGCGGCGGCGGCTGAATGGGCCAAGGTCCTTATAATATCACGAGCATAATCACTGGCCGTGATAAAAGCGCCAAATCACGACGCTATTTATAGATAGCAGCCGTGGAAATCATTTCCGTTATGATAATACACGTTAATTATACCTAGGAGTTGTCATAACAGTGTGATTAGGAGAGAACGAATGAGATCACGCCAAGTTTAGCATGCATGTTCGAATTCAGACGAAATGTGAGTAGATTCTATAGGAATATTGCATTATATCAGTTATGTGTCAAATTAATTTACATATCACAGGAGCAGTTAGTAAGTTAGTGACGCAACAATGTGCGTACTTTCTTAGATAAATTATTGTCCTTTCTTTATTCATTTACATAACGTATTTGACATGAGCCAAATAGGGGGAGGATTCGATCATCATAATACATAATAGTATTATTTACTACATAATTCAATGTCATTGAACTGTAATATTAATAAACTCACGCATAATTGATTGATAAAGGACTTACTTGAGTATAAAAACAACAATTGAAAATTAAAAATATTAACCTTATAGGTAGGTAGGTACATACATAGGTGCAAACCTACATTTAAATGTAAAATGTGCAAAACAGTTGGTTCATGAACAAAAGCGTTACAAAAACATTCGTTATATTACTAGATTGACGTCATGAGAGACATGGCGCCGTTACAGCAAACAATTAATTCTGTTACATACAAGTACATATGTATACAAACACATTAAGTGTTCTTTCATGTAAAATATCTTTTTGTTTAGTTTTTCAGAATTTCAAACAAACGTGGAACATGTGAATCTGAATAGCGTCCTAAATCATATTTGTCACTTGTTAATCTTATGGGAATAATACCAAAGTTTCGCAAAACTTGGATCTTATTTATGAATAAGAGTAATTTGTAAATGTTTAAGAACAAAATGATGTTGAGAAACACACGCGGTAAGGCCTATAAATAACCAAACAAGTTCCATAGATGATCCTTTATCGAACCTATTACCTAAGGAAAAAGATGTACATATTTTTATTTGTTAATTCTCGCTACTGGTCGTTTCTCAGTTCAAGCACACTCAATACTTCGAAAACCGATTAATATAATCCTATAACTTATAAATAATGGCAGTAAGCAAGGAAGCGATATCTAAGTACAGACAATTTATGCACCCGTTAGAAATAGATTTATTTTATTGACTATAAACCAGCAAGCAGTGGTCCTATTCATAATGGAAGTGTCCTAGACAGTGAATTATTTTAAATTTACTTCGTCTAGGAATATGAAATAAGCTTCCTAATCGAAAGTCTGAAATAGGCATAAATAGTAAATTGAGTATCTACGCGAAGACATTGGGTACGTCACAGACGTATATTTTTTATTTTATAGAAAACAGAAGGGAATCGACTTCGGATAGTTACTAAACACAGCCAGAAAATATTTAAGCAACGTCCATAGCAGTGTGCAAGATATACCTATCAAACTTAATTAGTACAAATCAAGAAACAACATGATCACTAAAAGCAAGTCATATCATCAAAGACCCATCACAATCAGAAAATTTCTAATTATGGAGATAAAAGTTATCAGTGACAAGGCTGATTATAAAAGGCCCTTTTTGGTGAAGCGACGTTTTAACTTAACTGCACCAAAAACTGGTTCAAACTTTAGATTTTGTTATATCATACAAAAGCTTTTTTCATTACAGGTCATTAAAAAGCAGATTTCTACAAAAGTGTGCAAGGAAAGTATCTTTAAAACTTGAAAACCACTATACTTATACTTAGTGTTTTTTTTATTTTTTTTTTTCTACTTGATAACATGACAGTGAATAATAATATTGTTAAAACTTCCGGTGTACATAATGGAATCCAAGTGTAAGACAGAACGCATGGGAATGCAAGTGCAGAAGAGTGGGTTTATGCAAGTGAGCGGCGTGAAGCGACCAATAGCAGGCGGCCACGAGGCTCGGCGCGCCGCTGCCAGCCAGTCATGTGAGCACGAGCGCGCGCCGCGCCCGGCTCCGCGCGGCGACCGTGAGCGTGACCTTCACACGCGCTCATGGATCGCTACTAAATCACAACACACACCACTCACCACCCACTAGTAATAGTGCAATCCGACAAAGGGCTATAAATATCACACAAAAACATGCACGGGAAAACCTCAACAATGCAAGCTCTGAAGCAATGGGAGGAAGTTGGAATCTCTTTACACAATGAAACGATGACGTTTCAGTTTACTAGCGTTGTATGTGCGAGAGAAATAGACAGGCTCATTATGTGAGAGAAAAAATGCAAGGCCATATTAGATTCGAGTCGAGATGAATCAAATGATAAAGCATCAACATGAAAATGAATATTTATGAATTGAATTATACATGCAGATTCTGTGCATTGAGTTATTTATGTACTGGCACTGGTAAGGCTCTAGAGTTCTTCCGCGTTTGCAGGAGCAAAGTACGCTTCCGCGATGCAGCAACGATTCTGCATCATTAAAGTCAGTTGATTGTGAAAGTAGTCTTGCAGTTTATCTCCTTAAATGTCATAGACATAAATAGTGTGCATAGAATAGAAACGGACGTAGAACTGTGACAATCTCTGTCTGTAGGCAAGGTCGTTCAGATAATTATTATGACTGATCAAGGTCGCGGTGCGCTACCCAAAATTGGATCTAAACACTATACGGTTTACTACGTTTTACTTCAATTTAAATGTTTAGAAAATTGTATCGCTTTACTCAGCTCAGATTTACAGTTACACCCTACAGAATTAAATAAACGGGTAGTAGATATGTCAGTGGAACCCATGAACGGATTTTCAAATGGTAAATTTTGTCATTTATCAGAATTTACAGCTAAGCTGTCCCGTGATCGTGACAACAATTGATTTATATCGACCGCGGGGGAGATTTATGGGAGCGAATGCACCGGGAGAGAAAGTAGACTTGGCATGCAACACCAACAGTACCGACACAAGTGAAAAGCAATCCCGGTGCGATGCAAACAAACTCCAAATCATGTGAAACGTGCTATAAAGGTCGACACGACTTGATACTAAGCGGGGCGCGGCACGCGGCGTGTTGTGGCATGACGTCACAAACGGTCACAGGGCTCTTCCTAGGATTGGATATTTTTTTAAACTTTGAATGCCTATAAAAAAACAACCCTACCTACAAAAACTAGCGTATTTAATATATTAACTAAACGGTTTTCACTCACGTGTAAATCGCGTAAGTTGTTTACGCGTTTCGGATGTTATGACATCCATCTTCAGAACGTATGTTCTGGGACCGCGGCAGCACGCAGACTCATATATATATATATATATATATTCATATATAATATATTGATAAAATGTCTCACGAAAGTTTTAATATTAAACTAGCGTATTTGTTTACATACAGGCCTTACTGAAACAAAATTGCAAGTGATTTGGCATACCTAGTAATTTTCTTCATTATAAACCATTCCATAACAAATATGTAGGTACTGAAATCAGCATCACTGCTACTTAACATACAGCTCGCGTGGTACCAAAGCTCTGACAGAGCCTTCGAGAATTAATGAAATGAAAACCTCCAAGACAATGGAGTTAATGATGGTGAAACAAAAAGTAAGTCGAATTTCTTGGAATCAGTTAATGAAGTTTTAGAGGACAAAGAAAAAACGATAGCTAAAGAATAATGAAATCCCAGATAGGTACGATGCACGCAACGCTCGAGGCAACTGCGACCCAAATACATCATGATAAAACGATGGAGTTTACGATTCTGAACAACTGAATTAATCAATTATTAACTTGATGCTTCGAGAACTCTGTATGATATTCGTATAGGAGAACTTCATTTTTTCAGGCATAATAACGTTTTCGAGACCATTAAAATGTATAATGTAAAACTGTAAACATTATTAAAATCAGGTTTGTTTTTTATTTTTATCTGTTTATAATTAGAGCATGGGCTTGGCCTGATAAGGTCAAATTCACATATTATTTCGTAATCTAATCGTGTTATCGCTCGTTATACTTACTGAATTTATAGTTTAGTTTAGAATAGAATGTTACATTTACAACATGGCAAACACAATACTGTACAAGGCGAATTTAAAATACTTAGTGCGCAAAGAATATCATAAAAGAAAAGGATCATTATAATTCTACTAAAAGAAATCAACCTACCTAGATCATGACCTTTATAATTTAATAACGTCGACGCTAGCGCTAGAAAGCCCTAAGCCATTAAGCATAAGAGTAATCGCGTCTGGCTCCGTATTGATTGAAGCCTTTCAAAGTTTTCGGCCAGAGCACGTGTTGTGAAATGTGCGCGTCTGTCTCTTAGTAACGATTTTCCTCGAAGCAGCTGAGACGAGCAACGTGCAGACATGCGCACTAACAACGCCCTCCACGTGGCAGCGGAGGTTTTAATTCAATTTCAGACATGTCTGGTACGACGCTTACAGGTAAAAGTAAAATTGAATCTCATTGGAGTACTATCAGATAACAATAGTAGAAACAAATTTAGAGTTTTAAACTCAAGTGATATCGACTTCACTCAATTACAATACGAGTATGAATGAATAGCGTTTGGCAATGTCAACAGATAGTGAGTGTAGTGTTACAAAATACAGATATAGGTATCGAATTGAATTCTGGGAACCGGACGTAAGGTGAGTCTTGGAAAAAATGAGCGACGTTGTCTGTAGTAAGTCGGTTTTGATCATTGGAATGCAATGTCAGGTGCGCCCGCTGTGCACATGCGCGATACAATACCAAGTGCCACGTGGCAAGCTCCCGTTGCATAACCTGCTAAATGCTGACTTGCATTTTTTTGTACCAAAAAGCACTTATCGTTGTAAAGATTTGTCTAATTTTTTAAGAGAAAAATGCACAAAATTTTTGCTTTTTAGAACACGTCAAAGAAGCGAGAAAAATAGGTTACAACTACAAAAGCTTGTAAATTAAATTCAATAAGAGGATTTATACATCCTAACAACATGCATGACCGGTATCTGCAGTAAAAATAAATAAGAGCAGCAACTGAACAAGAAGCTAAGTAGCGGCCTGTGATATGCGCCTACTAGAGACAATTAGGGCAGTTCGCGCGTCGCAAACAATTAACATGTAGGTATCAGAGTCCACAGGGTAAACGAACCGCTAATGTCTAGCTCCTAGATAATAGAGCAACCAGACCAAACGTGGTTGCCACATTCACGCCCCTATATGAATTTTGATGAGTTAAAGATTGTAAGCAACAGAAATAGCAGCGGGCATAACTACAATACTAGTAAAGTTAGTTCAAAATGTGGAGCGAGGTAAGTCCAAAGTCCAACGGTTTAGAATGAGCTAACGGTACCAGTTATACAAACTGTGAAAACGATAGACACGATAAGGCAGTGTCATAACTATGCAGCAGTTTGTAGAATAAACATTGTGGTGGTTCCGTCGATTTCTCCAAAAAAGGCAGGAGGAAGTGCGCGAGAGAATGTCACCGGCTCCGCCTCCGCAGCGGCGTGGAGCCCTGCACTCACGTAGCGTATAGGTACTCAGTGCAAGTCGCAGCCACACTGCACTACACACGCACGCATTCACATTTCACGAGCAGACACGCACACCACTACAACCACTGCAATACCACGCAATAGGTACTTAGGGAATTCGCCCGCCATTTTAGCGTCAAATTTTCATTGTCTTCTGAATTTGTTTTGCCTTTTTCAATTTTTAATGACAAGTTGCATGATTATTATATCGAGGTTTTCTATAATGTTATCCGGTTGGTTCTTTGAATTGCAGAATTGATTAGGCAACGTTTTCTTGAGCCGGCGACCTCGCTGGAAATCGTACTTTGAACAAAGCGTATAAAGAATGTCTTACACGCTCGAGGAATTCAAAATATTGTTGCGAAACCCGGTCATGATTTTCAAAACATTGCACATTGATTCATTAAAGCAAAACGATTCCTTTGATACCTTAATATCATTTGTTTTTTCATGTGCTGGAATAAGAAATGAGTAGGTATTTGGAATACTAACCAAGATCATTCATGTGTACAATGGATAAAATATGAAGAGGTAAAAAAACTCGCCACAACGTTACGTGGACGCCACGAGTGCGCCATGCCGCGCCGCGTCGCAGATTCCTTCCTCGCTACATCATCATAAATGATAATACTCAACATGATCACAGTAAAATACACTTTCATACAACCATAACACATAATATGCTGATCCGTGACGTTTTTCCGCGAATACCATATTATTATGAAGCCATGTGCCGAACACGTCGGCGCGCACAGTTTGCCATATTAGAAATTCCAATGCGGACCTTATATTACTAGAGCATTCCCGGGACACTTTACAATATAATCCATTTGTATTTGTCGGAGACTTCGCGAAACCACAAATAACCGAACTGGATGTTGATAAGAGTGCGGATGTGCAGTATATCCATATTATGGTAGAGGAGCAGCGGAGTCGCATGGAGGATGCGACAGACGCGCGCGGCAGCTGCGGGGCAACTGAGGGGGAGGCGCGTGGCGGGCGGGGAGACTTGAGTCTCGCGACAGACTAGTGTGGAGCCACGAATGGCGCCGAACGCGCCGAGCCGAGCCGAGCGAGCCGAGCGCATCAAGTTGACTCCGCAATGGTTGATGCGAGCGATACGGCGGAGCTGTCAAAATTTGATTAAATGAATTGATTATGAATGTTAATAAAATAATAAATAACTCGTTAACAATTATTATTTGTTCTTGTGTAATATTTGCTGACAAATAGTTTATTATTTTATTGAAACTAAAAACCACTTGGAATTGATTTTATTGATTTTCGGACGGGTCCGCGCGTTCTATCAAAATCGTTCTCGCGGATCCCGTCGCACTTGCAATTGATTTTAATGATTTGTATTATCGTTTCCACACCACTCTAAGAAGTAGATAATATTGGCGCGTATTTTTATAATCGTATCCCCGATAGGCCTACATCCACTCTCTGGATACGTGGAACTATACGAATAACAACATTAGGTAATTGTTTTGGTTTTTTCGTAGCCACTAATCTTCTTAAGGAGGATTAAACACCACAAAAGATTAAACACCTGCGCGCAGGTGTTTAATCCTTGTTTACGAACAATAAAAAAAATAACAATGGGTACATAGTATATTGACTGATTACTTCGTAAAAGGTCAGTTTGCAAAATCTCGGAAAATAGATAACAATAACTATACGCTATATCACAGGTGTGCAGAGATTGGTGAAAAGGTATGCTACCTATGGTACTAATATAATAAAAAATAATTTCTTAGAGTGGTGTGGAAACGATAATACAAATCATTAAAATCAATTGCAAGTGCGACGGGATCCGCGAGAACGATTTTGATCGAACGCGCGGACCCGTCCGAAAATCAATAAAATCAATTCCAAGTGGTTTTTAGTTTCAATAAAATAATAAACTATTTGTCAGCAAATATTACACAAGAACAAATAATAATTGTTAACGAGTTATTTATTATTTTATTAAGATTCATAATCAATTCATTTAATCATTGTTTTAAACAATTAACATCAATTTTGACAGCTCCGCCGTATCGCTCGCATCA
>OZ026830.1:9895751-9948532 GCA_964023185.1 Macaria liturata | reverse complement strand
ACAATAAAAAAAATAACAATGGGTACATAGTATATTGACTGATTACTTCGTAAAAGGTCAGTTTGCAAAATCTCGGAAAATAGATAACAATAACTATACGCTATATCACAGGTGTGCAGAGATTGGTGAAAAGGTATGCTACCTATGGTACTAATATAATAAAAAATAATTTCTTAGAGTGGTGTGGAAACGATAATACAAATCATTAAAATCAATTGCAAGTGCGACGGGATCCGCGAGAACGATTTTGATCGAACGCGCGGACCCGTCCGAAAATCAATAAAATCAATTCCAAGTGGTTTTTAGTTTCAATAAAATAATAAACTATTTGTCAGCAAATATTACACAAGAACAAATAATAATTGTTAACGAGTTATTTATTATTTTATTAAGATTCATAATCAATTCATTTAATCATTGTTTTAAACAATTAACATCAATTTTGACAGCTCCGCCGTATCGCTCGCATCAACCATTGCGGAGTCAACTCGATGCGCTCGGCTGAAGTCGGGCGCGTTCGGCGCCATTCGTGGCTCCACACTAGTCTGTCGCGAGACTCAAGTGGCGGGGAGCGGGGCGAGGGGCGCGGGGGGAGCGGGGCCGGGGGGGCCGGCGTCTGCCCCGTGTCTCTGGGCGAGTACTCGCGCCACTACGTGCAGCGCCCGCCGCCCGCCGCCCGGGGCGCCGCCGCCGGCCGCATTGTGCAACTCACCACCGCGTGCGTGCACTCACACTTTGCAGTAACAAAACCTAACACCACTATTATAATACTTACGTTGTTTCTACACGCCACATAATTACCGTGGGATATGGACAGTTTCCATTAATAGCTTTTTCAACTGCCTTCAGCAATCGAGCCAGCGCCTGATCGCCGTTTATGGTTGACCAATATATCGCAATGCACGCTTCAATGACTTGGCAAAAAACGCGCTTTGTGTTCACATTGAAAACGGAATCTTTGGGGAAACTATTTAGAAATGTATCACCGGCCGTGTTATTGATAGTGTTATTACTTCCTCTATGATTTTATGACGTTGTATTAATTAACTATCCCGTATATCGCCGGATAGAAATCTGAATTTATATTACTCGTATAAAGACAGAGTACATGATATGAGCTCGAAAGAAACCCCGGGAATGTTAGAGATCGATCGAATTTGATTGATTATATTTTGCGATGGTCTCAGAATATCGCACGAGAAACAAACAAGGTTGCAATTGGATTGAACCTTGACTTGGATATTTTTAGATAACGATTTTGGAATGTCATTTATTAGAGACTAGAGTAAAATTATGTTTTAGTACTATGTGAGTCCATAAATACAAATTGTAAGATTGAAACATTTATGTGTTAGATGCATCGGAATACTAATACACGATATAAGCTGATGATGTCAACCTGATCTTAGCTTACATCACTAGGCCGGTTACAACTCACATGTATTGAAAATAGTAGTTTAGGTATAAACAAAACAATAAAACTTGTAATCATTAACAAATAATAGTAGATTAGTAGCCGAGGGCTGTAAGGCATCAATTGCAGCCCGAGATATTTAGGCGCACGAGCGCAGCGAGGGCGCCTATAGTTCGAGGGTGCAATTGATGCTTACACCCGAGCTAATTACTCTGCTTTACATCTCGATTGTGAGGTAAGTAGACAAAAACCGTATTACAAGAATAAGACATTTTAATGGTTAAAATTTATAGTGAAATGAGAACAATTTTAAAAATTTAGGGAAATCTGTTTGTTGGGTATGTTAATAGTTTGAGATTGTGATATTTGTTGGTCATGGACAAAATCAGAACTTACTCGTGTTTCTTTTCGCCACTTCATGAACTCGTCGTAAGTTTTCAATATCTCTCTTTATAACTTTCAGACAAAATAATGTTAATTGCTGCTTCAGCTTCCATTTTTATTGAATCAGGCTTGCAGCTTTTATCTTCATCACTTGCAGAACTCATATTTTAGGAAAACCTAAAAATTAGCAAGTTTTTATCCCAAAAACAAACAATATTTAAAGTGAAAGTTTTCTATTCCCGCCTTTTTTCATCTTTATTTTTCGGGAACGAAATAGAGCATCGCCGTTCGATATTTAAAATTGATGACTATTATACTCATACGAAGACAAGGCTGAATAGCGACGCGACTTCCTTTGTCTACTAACCGAACTTTTTGAAAGAGTGAAAAGTTTTTTTTTTATTACTTACCGCCCTAGGGCTTTTCTAGCTACATTATTACCCTAGAGCGCTAATTGGTTACTTACAAGCCCCATTTGGGGGTAATAAGGACCTACTTACCGAACATGAGAGATGTAAAAGATACATGAGATTGTTGCAATTAACTTCAAATATAGGATAAAGCATCGAATAAATCTGTAGTTACCGGTTACATAACAAAAGAAATAAAGTACATATATACCTACTAGTATAAATCGACAGGAAATACATTCAAAGAATTCATAAACATTGGAATGCAATAAAAAAGGTGCATACGACGAATCTACTCGAACAAGTTTCACAGGTTGCCATGGCTACTAGTTATTCAATTGCAAATCGAATAAATATTGTTTCGATAATACGAGTAGTTAGTCGATCCCGAGGCATTTGATGATGATCAATAAAATGTGTTTGTCTTACTTTCCTGAATGTGTTCGTAAGTACGTAATTTCTTGTCGCAAATAAATAATTTTCATTTCATTTCAAAAGAAAATAGGATATTTAATACTTATTTCCAAAAAGGATATGGATGATAATTTATAGATACTGATACGTAGGATATGTTATATCTGAGAAAGGAATTAAACATTAAAATAGAATTCAAACGAACAAAAAACCAAATATTATTAGTTAAATTTATGAGCTTCCTAAATATTCGAACCGAAATGAACAAAAAACTAAAACATTGAAATATGCAACCACTTTTGCATTCAATTTGCATATTTGCATTGCAGTAGGTATGCTTACACACGTGACAGTTGGTAGCTATGGCTACAAGTGTAGGTACATGTATAATAAAGTAGGTACATGTAGCAGGCACGAAGCGACGATAAACCAAGTATTGCCACGGTTACAGTACTTTTTATTTCAGTATGCAACGATAAAGTAAGCAATTTCCGATAACACGAGTACACCGATGGAGGTAATTTTTTAAATAATCCAAGTTCCAAGGTTGATTATTGACGTTCTTGAAAATATTATCAAGGAAACAATTGCTGCCGACGAAACGAGTAAATCAAATAGATTAATAAGTTTGAGAAATAGCAATTTGCTAATTTAAACCAACTTCCCTGTGTCTACCGAATTCGAATCAAGATTTTATGTTTGCAACTTTGTACCTTAACTTTTCGTGTCATCATGGGCACTTTCTGCACAAATACATCTGAAACTCAGAACAAGATCTCAAACAAATCAAATAAAAACAAATTGGCTTAGTATCTATGAGTAAACGAAGTTATAATGCTCGTTGGCAGAAGAATTTCCTCCAATAAAGAAAACTATTATAATATAATAGAACCTCTCCAAGGGATATAGATCTAATCGCGTCATTTATTATGTTCGCAGGCTCACAGGCAGGTTTCAAGAAGATAAAGTGTAGGCTATGATGGTAGATCAAATCAACAAAAATAAGGCACGGGCACGCCGCTCTCTAAAGTACTTAAAAAACTTGTCCGTTTAGAAAAAAAAGTTTAATCAATCGAAACCGCCGTCGAGTTATATTTATTTTCTTTGCGATAATAAACGCGAACCAGCTCGGCACACGAGGACAGAATAAATAAAACACAGATAAAGGTCAACGAGAATGGAGCGGCGATGTTTCAGACCAATTACAATATTTTCATGAACACATTGAAGTTGATTCGATGGCCAGTCGAGTGTCCATCGCCGGCTGGTGTAGCGACCGAGCTATGGATCAGGGAAAGGATGGAGTAATGATCTAGTTGCATGGGGAATGGGAAGCAGTGGAGCGAGCAGGCGATGGTCTAGATACGAGTACAAGTGGGCGGGAGAAATTATGGCGCCCACGGCTTACACCCACCGCCGCCACTGAAATACATTGTAATGTTGATAAACATTATAATGTAGGTGTGAGCTGTGAGCGAACATTAAAGATCAATTCATAATTTCTTTTCGTTTGAGCGATGACGACAACTCACAAAATGTCTAACATTAAATTCCTAACCTTCAGCTACTACATCCTACGCCCTGGTTCATATAGACACACTACAAGTTTGCTTCGCAGTAGCGAATGTAAACTGACTAAAATATTGTTTAGTACAACATATATTTTATTATTTATCTTTTAAAGGTTATAATTATAGTAGTATATAGTATAGTTATGTTTATGTATATTCCCGTGATTTTCAAAATGGATCCAAATGAATTACTAACTTATACGATGTTAACAAAATACATAATCTCTTCCATTTCATCCCATTTCCATTTTTTTAAGGTCAGTCAAACTATAAAACAACGAATCTCATACTGTATCTGCATACGACGTCGAGAGCGGAATGAGGCCGTAGGAAAATCAATGTGTCTGGCAGGAGTCAGAACGCACTTCGCCGGCAATACCACAACGAATCAAGTTTCAGAAATGTTAGAGAAACTTGGGTTTTGAAGTAAACGTAGTTGCATTGACGATCCGTGTTTCGTGGCAAGCAAATTCTAGGGAATGTGCTCATCATCGCAATACTATATCATAATATCCGAATAACAAGTGAGCTCAAACACAACTGCAACCGTCTCGAGCCTATAAAAACTAGCTACATATATCTCGGTGCGATTTTATAGGCAGTTTATGATTATGACACATTTAGCAGATGAGGTCACTGGTGCTGCATTAGGTGTACGCGGTCGTTTCCGGCGCTACTTCCGTAAACAGGTCAGCCTCGGAAAACTACCGAAGAAGTTTACGATCATATCGAGAACATTCGGATCTTATGCACAAATCTGCGGTCACGGTCTCGGTCAAGAGCATTTTGGAGTTAAAAAACAGGTGCTTTAACTTTTGCAAGGATACGCGCATGATTTTTTAACTTTAATGAGCTTGTTTTTTTCCTGTTATTGATTTATTTTTTTCATTGAATGTAGACGGCGGTTGTATGGCGGAATGGGCATTCATTTGATGCTAAGGGAACTCATAAGAAATAAATAAAAAGCCACAATCGCGTTTCTACTTTCCAATTATGACTCCGAAAACTTAATTTGGTGTAATATTGTACCGACTACAGATAGGTATTTAATTTATACTTTGATGTGAATAGAATAGTGAAATAACGAGATGTATCGACGGCATCGTTTCATCATTAATATCTGTCATCGAGAGTCTATCAATCACGCATCTTATGTGTCTGCTAGAATATAAACATCTTTCACTTACAGCATTCTTGATATAGCTCGACTACTTTCTCACGGTCAGACAGAACCTCTCATATATGATGTTACGTTTTTACAATACAAGCAAGCGGACCAAATGGTAAAAAGTAAGTTAGTCTAATGGTAAATTGGTAAGTTACGAGTATTCTCATTGTCAATGAACAGTAACGGAAACTTCTCTCTTCTGTTATTAGATGGATGTTATTAGTAAATGTCTGCTCTTATAAGGACATGACAGCCACTATTTGTATTATATCGTACAACATAATCCGAAACATTACAAGTGCTCTAAGAGGTACGAACATTGTTACGTTAGTACCTGGCCTAATTAAAGAGATAATACGAGTAAGGTGGTCTACGGCTAATAAGGGTATGTCTCTGGACGACTTGAAGTCACACTATATGTATGTAGTCACATTTACGTCTGGGGTTTTTTGTGTCGAATGGTATGCTGAATTGTAGGTCATGGTGTGGTCATGGCTTAGTATTAAGACAGCAGTCAAAAGAACACTCTCAAAAGGAATAGATAATTTATTCGAAGATTACGACAATAAGGTACTCTTAGCAGATAAAACACAAAAATTGATCAAATAAATTACAATAACTTTTAGCACAAGCCCTCGATATCCCTTCCCTACATACAAGGCATACCGCATATCAAAACTAACGCAAAGCTGTCTCGCTTACGTATGTATCTACATGACAAGTGAAGGCTTGATTAAATTTAAGACTTCTCAGAAAGTTGTTGTCCACAATTTAATTTCTATCCATTCAAAGTTTTTAATGCAATTTCAGTGCTCCATCACCAGTAATAAAGCCTACATGCAAGTTTAGTAAATCGGTATTATTGTTGGTGGTGTGATTCCCAGTCACACGCAGTGGTTTGCATAAATTCATTGTTCGAGTTGATATACGATAAAAATAAGCGAGGCTTTTCACGTAAACATCCAAATTAACTTTTTATTTTACTTCCGGAAAACAACTGGCATAACAAAAAAAAATCTATAACTAACAAATTCTACCAAGAGTAATCTTAATCAAATCAATCTCAACACAAGTGGCTTCCATTGAATAAAATAACATTGAACAGTACTTTCTAGATCCATCCGCATGCATTACCGCATCAGCGGAGTGACCCAAAAACTACGGACGTATAGAAAGGGACAGAGCAATGTTAAAGGGACATTTACGAGTTAGTTGGAGAGGGAGGGGAGATAGAATAGAAAAGTGCGTGAAGGGCGTCACGTAGGCTAAAGACAACAGAGCAATGGGACAAGGTCGCAGGAGACTGGTGTCTGATGTAAAAACACTTGTATTTGATTTATGGTGTTACTGAAGAATTACAATTACATAAATATATTTTTTTAGATCAAACTATGTAGTTACCATTTTCTTTCTCGAAGCTCGCTTTTCAGTTGTCTCTTTTCTATGAAATAGGCTTCTCTGCAATTAGAGTGGTGCTTAACATAGGAAGGCTGTAGTCAAACGAGATTTGACGAAGTTGCGTACATATGACACTTTGAGGACCTCACGCGACATTAGCAGCTCTACCGGCAAATCAGGAAGCTCCCATTGTATATTGTTAACAAAACTTATTTAATTATGCAGTAACATCTAAAATGTGAACTACATAATCAAAACAAGCAGATATGTTTGTAATAACTGGATAAATACCCCCATTCTTACTAAATTTACATAAAACTTCCAGCAAACAGTTCGTAAAAAGAAACATTTGCTTGAAGAATAGTGATAACAGTCAGGTTTTGTGCTTCTAGGATGAAGAACAAACACTGGTCTGTACAAATTTTATAATTTATTATGAAAATAAAGATATTTTAAAATTTAAATTGAATTGAGAAAGCTCCCATTGCGTGTCTTCAATACTTATTTGTAGCCAAGCAAGTTAAAGATTCTCCTATAAATATCCGCTAAGCCTCCGCCAAGTGGGTGTTACAAACAGTAATCCATCGCATGATGTGTGAGTCGCTGCCACGGGACAGAAGCCACACGAATGATTCGTGGAATCTGTCTCCTTCTCCTTTCACATAATTCGAACAGAATAAACAGGTTAATGGTGTTAAGTAAGCTATGTAATCCCACACTAGATATATATCACTGACCTCCATTGTACTTGTACTGATGGAGATCAATGATATACATACATATGTATATCTAGTGTGTGTGTGTGTGTGTGTTCATCAGGCAGGCTGTAGTCAAACGTAAACCTATCCCACGTAAAAAAAATACATACATCCAGATACAGATTAAATATTATTTTAAACGCTAATAAACATGTAATAATGCATATAATATAAACCTAGATTAACTAGAGCAAACATTATTACTTTTTTACTCGCTCAAATGCCTCATTGTTAATTAAGAAAATACTGAAAGTAATATAGATATAATATAGATAGATATATAGGG
The DNA here is from genome assembly GCA_964023185.1 of Macaria liturata. NCBI lineage: Eukaryota > Metazoa > Arthropoda > Insecta > Lepidoptera > Geometridae > Macaria > Macaria liturata. The sequence goes on along the minus strand of OZ026830.1, from coordinate 9,940,729 downwards.
TCTTAATTATAAATGTTATCATCATAAACACTATCACTCCATTAATGTTTAAAAAGATACGCCGCCATCAACGCGACCTAAAAACCCAAAACCGACATCATAAAAGGCAAAGTCATTTTAAATTTAATAATTTAGGAACATAAGGGACTTTATTTATAGTGTTGATCCAACCCGACCCCATCGTTTGAAAACAATTTTGTAATTTGGAAGCTATTCGTTTGAAAAGAGGTCACAAATATTAAACCTGCTTGTCATCATTCAGGTCATTTAGGTACATAATGTACGAGGCTAGTGTGGCTCAGTGGTTGAAGCGTCTGCCGCATCCTGGTACTATCCGGACACCAATGAAACCTATATATCTTTTTCAGGACCACACAAGCTGCGGGCTGGGCCTTCCGTGGAAGGACTTGGGCCTAAGAAAACTCTCCTAACCAATTAGCCCTGTGGGTGAGCCACGACCCTCAGTCATGAGGCATTCAAGGAGGAGGGGATACTTGGGGATTGTTAAAACGTGCGTGCGAGGCGGTAGTACCGCCAGACGGTTGTCTGCGACCTTGACCCCGTGTACCTAGTACACGGTGTTAACCATATTGTATTGATCAGACCACGGGTGACTAAGCTAGGGAGGAGGGATAATATACGAGCTCGCGGTTAAATACACTAGGAATTAAACAATAGAAAGATGCCTTTACAATCATACGACACCAGATAATACGAGTTCGTAGATACATTCACCAGGAAATAAGGAATAGAAAAAATATCATTTTCAAGAGAGCTAAGAACAATAATCAGTTTCAGCGAATCTTAGAGAATGAACAAGCTCTCGAGTCAGAGCATCATATAGACATATTTTATTTAAATTAGAAAAAATAATTAAAAATACTCTTCAATATAATAAATCTGAACTCTGATAAGTAGTTGTAAAATTAATACACTTGAGATAAAAGGCAAACGGTTTCCTGAAAAGATAGGTTTCTTATATCACAAAAACCTTAAAGCGATAGTTTCCAGTTGTTTATAACGAATCTTTACCTTAATATGAGTATATGTATATAGCACATCTGACTCCTCGTGGGGCGCGTGGCCCGACACCTATCAGGGGCTGAATTCCGGGGGTGACGTCACTTCCATAGAGAAACTACATTGTACTCAGTTGACCGTATATTCACAGGAGCTACAATGTATACGATTCGTCTGCTTCACTCAGAGGCGAAGGAAAGACTATGTGTGCGGTGTATGCTACTGCTGACCGCGCGTAACTATACACCGCCACAAATCATTCCTAGCCAGACCCGGCATCACACGAGCAGAAGTTTTGAAAAACTTTCTTTTAATATGTATTCAATAAAGAGAACTAGATTAAAATTCGTTAGTGCTATATAAGTGTGCTCAAACACCTGACAGATATGGATGAGACAGGGGGGGGGGGCTTGTATGAATTCTATTTAATCTAAAACTTACCTTGAATAAATAAGAAGCAAGTACATATTTTGATGTTGTTTCGAGGATCTACTCGTACTAAAATTAGGAGCTTGATCTTACCTGGAACGGAAAAACATAGTGTTGTTAATGGACGGAAATACACAACTAGCTGCAGCCTATTATATGAACGGGACGAGGAGACAAATCTAAAACATACTTTTGCATTAAATTAAATTATTTATCAATCTTTTCAGTGACATCTCAGTGCATACAAAGTTACATTGCCTACTTTTAGGGTCTAATTTCTAGGATACCATGTCAATCACAGTTTATTTTTCCCTTTGCTTTATATCAAATTTCGTAAACATTTAATATAATTATCTAACGCGTGTAGTGGTAGATATTACTACAATCATAAAACCACTATCAAATCAGATAGTACATTTTTTTAAGACGTAGATACCGACCCAAGCAGCGGGCGCCTGTGATAACGTTTTGGTTGAGCGATAAGATAGTTATAGATATCGCATGTGGTTATCATTGTTTTATTTATATTTAACAGCTGTTCGGACTGACATTTCGAGTATGATAAACGAGGGGTGTGCTAGATTTTGGAAATACCAAACCTACATACTTATAAAGATTCGCACGCAGCTTTTTTTACTTTTTTTGTTTTAATATGCACTTATCATCGGCCGCATTTATGCCCATAAGTTTAACCGGGATATTTTACATAGGTAAGTGCATTACTCAAACATAGAGTTGTTACTACTAGTAAAATATTTCGATGTACTCAAACCACATTTAGTAAAAATAGTAATATTAGGTATGTAGTCTAAATATATATTCTACAAAGAGTAATGTAAAAGAACAATGTTTAAACAACCTAAACAAAGAATGCTCAAAAATATCGTCGACAATGAATTCGGGTGCATAAAATCATCATCATTGATTAAGGACATCTATATTTGGCTCCCACGTAAATTTCAGTTCAGAATTAATTCCATTTTCCTCCAGTTATATATATCTCAGGTCGTTGCCCGCCTGCGGAGCAAACAGGCAAGGTCTCTATGACTGCACAAATATACAATTTATTTTATGTTAAACCTGTGAGTATTCTAGATACTTGTATTAGATGTTTCTTAATCACGGAAATAATGAGGTAGGTTAGCTGATCTGAGGTAGATCTGAGGTAGATAGAGAATAAAACAGAAAACTTTAACTTCGAATAATATTGTTTGTGAGTGTATATGTTTGTTCCTTCTAGATTGTTTATAGTGAAGATATATTGGATCCTAGAGTCAAGCTACTTATTTAGTTCAAGAATCATCGCTAAGCGGCTTATCTTAGTATTTAAACATATTTTTTTGAAGATTGGCCTAAATCCTCAAAAAAAAAGATTTCTTTCACGAAAATATATCCAGCGAACGAACAGTATGACAAACATCCACTACATTATATGACACACACACATACACATGGATGTGCATGTACAGTGTATGATAGCCTTGACAGTCTGCATCTGCATAACAACTCATGTTTATAATATTGCTCGGGACTTAATTAAAATACACGAACGCACTGAATGCAGTGGAGCTGTAATTATGGAGAGAAGTGCTAGAGGGTAGGACATGCGAATGAACGAGTGATCCTCTTCAAATAATAAACCTTTTCTAAGATTAAACAAGTAACTAAACTTATTTGGATTAGGCTAAGACCGAGATAGGTGGGGCAGACTCTACAGATAAGAGGTCGTTAATCTTTATCATATTTAGTTGTTACTTTTTTTGGATTTGGCATTTGTTTTTTTTGTATAAAATTTCAAATTCCTTTATTAGCTTAAATGAATTTACATTTACCCTGTTTATAGGGGAATTAGGGAGTAGCAAAAATATTATGATATGTGACATACGAGTACAAATTGTACTTGACAGCCAGGTGGTTTGGTTGGACGAAGGTAGAGCACGCCTATGCAGTCATGACAAGCTTTAACTTTTTTTGTAAATTATATAGTAATACATCATAAACGTAAAGAAAAAAATATTATGCAAGATGAAAATGAAAATGAAAATGTATTTATTAACAAAATAGGTTTACATGTTAAAGACATAATGATTAGATTGTAGTGCCAATAATACAAAACATACACTAAAACGTATTTGCATATAATATTGCGTGTATTTAACTCGGTAATGACACAAAGAAGCATATAACTGACCTACCTAACCTCATAAACCGTATTACAAAGAAACAACTGCAATTAAACACACCTACTCAAGATAATATTATTTGCTTGGATTATTATGCAAGATAATTCACACATGAATATTTAAAGTACACAAAAGAGCCAAGAGATGAGCACGTGCTTGATGGTAAGCGTCACGTTTGTTCGTTCCTTGTGCAGTGCCACTCTGAGGAATATATGTAATTTCAAAACCCGTGTCCTTTCATTGTGAAATATGAAACCTAATGTAGAGTAATAACAACGGAAACATAATTATTGGTTTTCAAACAAGATCCGAAAACTATCCGACATATGTGAAATAATAGTACTTGCGCACTATTTCTTTGCGAGGCTTACACGCCTGATGTTAAGTAAGGTTGTAGCCTACGATTTAATTCATTTGCCTAGAAGAAACCGAATACCGCAATATTGTACTTCCCCGGACTACACAAATAATATTTACGTAAATAGGTACAGGTAATTAAAGTGCATTATGCAATTGCAGTTATTATCTTGGTAAATACAACAATGTGGGAGATATGTTTACCCTCGGCGCCGCCGCGAAGGTCGTACTTATTTATACTTCACTGATAACATTATCGAGAATGCAATTTATGCGCAATTTGATATTTTGTTAAAGTTGAAAATGCATATTCATATATGTGAGGAGATACGAATATGAGAAGTTATTTTATCGCTAAGATATCCAGATTTTTTCAATACAACAGTTAATTTTTTTACAACCGTGTAGGTACAATACAGCACCAACTTATGATCTTTCAGGAAACTATGAAACTTACTACCCCAATTTTTTTTCTAACATTTTTACCCTATACCTGTTGCTTGTGTTAACAAATTGTGTTAGTTCACCATATTATACATATTGAAAAGAAACGAAACCACAATTCCACAAACAATATTTCATTGAATTTAGTATTATGACTTTAGCATCAATATATAATATAGGTATATATGAGGCATACTCGTAACATTTTATAAAAGTAGCTGACATCCCGCGCAAATGGGTACTCAAGTGGGAACTTGAATGGGTATTTGCGCGGGATGTCAGATATGTGGGAACATAAACTAAAAACTTCAAAAGCTAGATTGCAAATGCTAAGATAAAAAAAAAACATAAACAGTATTGTAAACTTAGAAAATGTTGCCCGTGACTTAAAAATATATTTGACTACGAAATGTTACTACTCTGTCGACGACTTTTTAAACGAGAAATCTATGATATGAATCGGGCCACTTCTCACTCAGACATATGTATAAGCATACCCTATCAGGGTGATTGTTCAGTTTTTTCTTTCAACCTTTACAATTCGCAAATAAATGCCTATGACTATGACTATTGTAATTCTTCCCACGACCAGAATTTCCCGAAGCAGAGCTGGTCAAGATCAAGACGCTAAGTACTACTAGACACACTATCTATCGACTAATGCATAGAAGGCAATATAATATGCAAAATCCAGATATAAAAGAAGCCCTTCAACCGCCCATGCCTGCATTACGGTAAGAGACCGGTTGGACGGAAATAGCTCGCGACTTCAAGAAAGGGCTACGATCTGACCGCGCCCGCTCCACGCGTAATGCTGCTGTTAAATAGTCGCTTTAATTGCAGTGTTGATAAGTTAGATAAAATCTTATTAACAATATTAAACTTTGGATTTAAGCTTAAACTGCTGGTGATGCGATGATTCATGTGAACGAAGTTCTCGTTGCCCGTGGTTAAGCGGATTTAGGTAAGCGAATTACAAAGTTCAGAGCAACTGAAAACGAGGCCAGCACGTTTGCCTCTAGTAACACTTATATAGAACTTTGACATTCATAAGTGTATAAAACTATGTTTTTTACCTAAATTAATACTTAAATGGGTTCAATGGAATTGCACTTAGATTGTATGTATGTATACCCATCTAAATTTTGCCACATGCGTGACGATATATGTACAACGAATTGTTGGTTAGGCGGCTGGCCGTCCATACTAAATAGTTGCTATACACTATCATAGGCTCAAATAGTTCAATAATCCCGACAAAAAGTTATAGATTTGAGCGTGATTCAAACCATACTCATAAGATACAAAATTTGCCCAACTAGAAATAGTTTTAGTACTAGATAAGCATTCAGAGTAAAGTTTCGCAGCGATGGACTGTCATATAAAACTATCTCTACAAACAAACATATCATTTTATATCTAGTCCTCTTTCATACACAACAAAAACGATAAAAACTCTACGGTGAGCAAAAAAGTGTACAAAACCGTGTCTATAGTATTTTTTGTACATAAAACGTAGAAATATAACTGTACGTCCCTTTTGCTTTTAAAACTCAGTAATGGAATGGCCGACGCCTGGCTCGTTGTCGGTACACATATGTGTGTGTTGCAGTTGCATTGCATACAGAGCTAGCGTTTAATAACATTATTATGTATAGCATCCCATCGTATTATAAAAATCGAAAGTTGTGAATCAAACTCAAACGCCTGAATCGATTTGGATTGGATATGGTATGGGTGTTGATTAGAATCGAGACTAAAACAGATTAATTTTTATTCCGTACTACGAGTTAATGCTTGTCGCCGTGGCGCTGTAAAACACCCATTTCCAGCCCGGATAATATTGCACGTACATAATGTAATATTTATATTATGTTGATACTTTTTTTAAACTCATGATAAAGTTTTATGCTATATTACATGTGACCGCACTCGTGTGCGCTTTATCATTTGCATCAAACTTTACATGGTGTGACTCTAGTGTAAAAAGTTCTTGAAATAGCACATTGTGAATTTTCTGTAAAGAAAAAAAGGTAACTAAGAAGAAGGACGTGGTAGAGGAAGGCCCAAGACCAGCTGGTGTCAGGATCTCGACCGGTGTCGGGTGCTGGCGGGAGGAGGCGGAGACCGGGGCGCATGGAGGGAGTTGCGGGAGACCAGCGCTAAGGAGTGGGACAGTATAGGTTAATAAAAAAACTAAGAAGAAAGTAGTTTCAAGACATTGAAACCGTTTTAAAAGGTTATGCTTTTTACAAGTAACCATGTATTTGAATGAACATACAGGCATACTCGTACATACGTATATGCCAATAAATACGTACGATACGCGTTTACGGCGCGGCTTTTAGTAGAGTACAAAGAAAAGGCGAAAGCGTTTAGTTTAAGCTAAATAAGTTCGCCCTTAGTAAAGCAGCTATGCAGGCCGTGCAATTTAATATGTTTTCTATATCTCCAAATTTTAAATGATATCGTCAAAAAGCTATGCTACAACAATGCAATGCCCTTACATCCAACTATTGACCGAAATAACTTTCACTAACAACTGCGCAAAAAGCGTACTAAAGCAACTCCTGCGCGAACTATAGCCTCTATGATGGATCATGCTATACTTAAATGAAGCTGGCTCTCAAAAAAGGCTGCCCATACACGCAGTTAGGAGCTTGCTAACTGATTCTAGTTTTAGGAGTATTATTTAGCAAGGCACCCGATACCAGAGAGTTTACTCTAGAACTTACTTTATTTAGAAAACATCTGGATTTCTATAATTATGGTTAAAATAAAGTATGCAGAGCTGCTGGCCATCTTTCACCAGTTAGAGAGGCACCATTAGAATAAGAAGGCTTGTAGGTAAATAGTATAGATATAGGTACAAATCTTTAATGCACACCAAATCACATTTATTTCTATTTTCAATTAAATTCATCAATAAACAGACAGGCTGTTTTTTACTCACATGAGCGGCTTGTCTCTATAAGTTGATATCTTGCGCTATAGCGCAGGGCTGCATCCAAGGCCGGCGGCGCATCTGCCGCGGCGCCCTCCCCGACACTTTATTTTTAACATTTTATTCAAACACGCACTGCGGCTACAAAATATTTTTACAACTGGTAGTTAGCTCGCGGTGACAAAAAAAGAAAAGTTTCTGGTGAAGAACATTGGAGGAACAATAATACTTTATTGGAAAAGAGAAATGTAATAATTCTTTTTGTCAAACAAACTTACAAAAGTTTTATCCATGATATTTATCTGATAATATGCATTAGTCGTTTAGTAAAAGCATGCCCCTGATGATTATCTATTTATGTTTGAAAAATTATAGCATAAGCATACAAAACCAACAAACGCAATTTTAAGAAATCGGATGTAGTGCGTACCTCTGATGGTCTGTACCGAAGTTTAACTGCTCCCTTTCCTTTGATGTCGGTTGCTGCTCTTTTATGGGAGAACAGAGTTAATAGACTACGTAATGTAAAATAAGCAATCCAACCAAGTATAGCGATTAAATTCTTACTCTTCTCAATGGTATTGAAGATTAAAGAGATGCAGAGAATGTGTGTGGTTATATGGTGTTATAAAAATGTACAGGGCGATATATAAGTTAGGTACATATTGTTATTTGATGATAATGTTTCACTCAGTTAGTTACTTAGTAATAATTGAATCATTAAATTAACCAAATTACCAAATCAGTTTTAAACAAAATTATGGTAAGTAATTAATGTTATGTTGAAACTTTAGGTACTAATTTCCATAAAACCCTCAGTGCACCAGACACTTGGCCAACGCCCATATAGACACAAACTGCACGTGATTACCATAAAAGTATATAAAGGAGGTTTACCATAAGTACAACATAAATCAATATATATGTATATTTATATACAGTTGGCTGGCATATAAATAGTAACGTCAGTCGTGACCGGCAGACGTGATTTCATGGGACGAGGTACACATACAACATTAACGCATTTTATGCTTTATACTCATTTATTATGACATTGTATGTATGACACTAACTACAGGCAAATAAAAGTTCAGACCATTATACACTGATCACTAAATAAATTATACAAATAGGGGGGTGCGACAAGGAGACACCATTTCACCCATGCTCTTTACTGCTGCGTTAGAAGAGGTTATAAAGGTGCTTGCTTGGGATTCCTGTGGTATCAACATCAATGGTGCCTATTAGTCGCATCTCAGGTTTGCAGATGACCTTGTACTGTACGCTGAAAATATCTGGTCGATCTCCAACAAATGATCCAACAACTTTCAGATGCATCCTTAAAAGTAGGCCTTAAGATGAATTGAAGACCAAGGTGATGTCGAACATTTCCGGGCCCTCAAATCCAATTATGATTGGAGATGAGAGCTTAGAAATGGTTGATAACTACGTGTATCTTGGCCATACGTTATCTTTCGGCAAGAAGCTCCAAAAGAGGGAGATCGCTAGTCGTATACAGCTTGGCTGGGCGGCTTTCAAAAAACTCGAAGACATATTTAAATCTCAAAAAATTCCACAATGCCTCAAAACCCGCCTCTATATCCAATGTGTCCTGCCCACCATGGCCTACGGTGCCGAGACGTGGACTCTCACCAATGATGCTATTTACACGATCAGAGTCGCGCAAAGAGCTATGGAGAGGTCCATGCTCGGTATTAGACTCATAGACCGAGTGCGTAATGCCGAGATCCGGCGGCGAACCAAGGTTCGTGATGTCGGACTCGCGGTAATGCGTTTAAAATGGAGCTGGGCGGGATACGTAGTTAGGAGAAATGACGACAGATGGAGTAAGGCAGTTACAGAGTGGTGGCCTAGAACTGGCAGGCGAGGAGTGGGTCGTCCGGTCGCGAGATGGGTCGACGACATCGTCAAAGTCGAGGGTCCAACCTGGATGAGGTCTGCACAAGATCGACGCAGTTGGCACATACAAAGGGAGGCCTATACCCAGCAGTGGGATCCCAAGGGCTGTGGATGATGATGATAGTATAGAAATCTGAGAACGATAGGCTTCTATTTACTGTGACAAAACGCATACATAACCGCTGGCATCTACAAGTAGTTGACATGACAAGAGTTTTATTCTTTTTTTCTGCATTTTAAGTAATCTAAATACTCGTATTGTAAGGATTTTGCGCCAAGAATGGATCAGTGTTCGATCATAGAAGTCATGATACGGTAAGCGGTTGCTTAGACTACGGTTGTAATGTGCATCTTTATTATGCTTCATTGAATTATTTGGTTTGTTTTATGGCTGTTCTAAGCAGTTCACATTACAACAAATGAGATTCACTATACGAACGTGCATAAATTACAATTACCAACACAGTATGTACCATGTAGGTAATCGCTATTTACTTGCTAAGGCTACACTACACTATGTAATGCACTTGCATCGGCAGATTACTAATCGGTTACTTTGCAGTATGCACGTAGAAAACTAGTTGCTACGGATATAACGATAATGTCTTTCAACTATTTATAGGCCATAAATACATAATTTATGTGTGTCGTGATTCCTGATAATTAATATGAGTGAGAAACCAATGTTCAATGAGTATGTATTGTAAGTAAGGGCAATAAAAAATGAAATTGAATAGTAATATTTATTGCTTTATTAATTGCCTGTCGCGTTGGACACCTCTCTTTTATAGTTTGTTAATATTGTATAGTTATGTATAATTGTGAGGTGGCTATGTAATTTTGAAATTGTAAAAATTGTGCCAATTGATATGATTTAGAGAAGACAACAGACCACAAGTTGAAACATACATGGTTTGATATAAAGAATCGATATCGCGTATGATTTCAAGGGATCCATAGACAAACATACCCTCACAAAATCGTCACATGTTTCGTCATCGTCATTTGGATGCCTAAATCTATACTAATATTATAAAGCTGAAGAGTTTGTTTGTTTGTTTGTTTGAACGCGCTAATCTCAGGAAATACTGGTGCGAATAGAAAAAAAAATTGTGTTGAATAGACCATTTATCGAGGAAGGCTTTAGGCTATATAACATCACGCTGCAACTAATAGGAGCGAAGAAACAATGGAAAATCTGGAAAAAACGGGGAAAATTATTCATCTTTGATTGAGATTCCGTTGCGTGCGCTGTGAAAACGGTTCAAGTCGTGGGTAACAGCTATAATTTATAAAGCTGAAGAGGTTGTTTGCAAAAATAAATATGATGCCCAAAATAACTGTTTCACGCGGACGAAGTCGCAGGCGCAGCTAGTAGATTATATTATCAAGCAATAGTGTTATAACATCAAAATATATTCGTGTAAATATGCAATTGCAAATACATATGTATGTGTACACAAATTGAATTAATAACCTTCTTGTCTAGAATAAGTCGGTCAAAAAGAAAATACAGAGTATTCAAAACTTGTCACTAAAAAATAACATTAACATTGCTTTCACTCAAGTGATAAGGTATTTCGAAGTACCAGGGTAGCAACAACAGCAGGAGATAATATAATAAAATATAAGTTGTCAATCGAAGCGTGTAATAGGTAATTCGTAAGCAGTGAGCCGTGTTGAGCCGCGACCACGGCGATCAGCCAGCCAGCTCAGCCGTGCTCGCCGTGGGTCAGGATTAACTTACTGGTTATGGTTTTTTATGGAATCCACACTTGTAGTCCTATTACCTGAGAATTACAAGCCAGGAAGCCTAAGAATTGGTTTCTTCTAGTCGAGCAAAATTTAACACTTCAAATTAAAATATTGCTATAAGATGATAGTCATTTCAAGAGGCTTATATCTCGTCTTTTTTATTCTTAGAGGTTTAAACATGGTCAAACTGCATATGAAGTTGTATTATTAGTATTTTCTAAATTATTTTGGCTAAAACCAGCACTAAGGTTTTATCATAACCTTATTGGGAATTAGCCTATGGAATGAGGCTGGAACATGCAGGTTCGATTCCTACCGACCATGTTTTTTTTTGCTCATTTAAGTTTATTAGTATTTCCGTGGTTATAGAAACGACATGTAAAGAACACGGTTCTCGAGTTCATTGAACGCCCCCACCCTAAGTTCTATTTTCTAACGAGCGATAAACAAAATGTCGATTTGTTTTGTTTTCTTTAGAATATATCTGTACGTATGTAAATTATTGGTCTTGCGGTTGTTTAAAAATATTTCATCGAGACAGATTTCACTAATACTGTAACACTCTATCGACCTATGTACGTATGCAATTTTAAGGTACATACATATGTACATCTAAATATATAGCTTAAGGTATAAGTAGGTACATAGTTTTTTTAACACTCTAAACCGTATCAAGTTTCACCCAAAGATAATAAATAAAATGTAGTGTCAGTGAAATATAAAATCAACAAACTAAACGACAGCAGGGTAAAAATTACGTACATTTCTTACTACAACGTAGCTTAGTCAATATGATTTTATTCAAATATTTCCATAGTACCTAAACCAGTCTAGATGTAGACAAACAATTAGTGAGCAGGAACTGTGCGATTAGGTTACAACGCAAAGAATGTCCAGTGGCGAAATCTCAGGTTTCGACAATACAGACATAACAAATAGTACATTGTATGTACCAACTACTAAGGTACAGAGTCGGAATTTGAAAAAGTAAAAAGGAATAAAAATATTTATTGGGTAAACACAAGTAGTATGAATAAAATAAACGATTTAGATTACGACCCGGCTCCAACTCAGCATGTGCTGGTACGACCCGGCTCCAACTCAGCATGTGCTGGATGAAAGCATTCAATTTAGGGCCGATACGAATTTCAAAAGTAGTCCGAAATGGGGTATAAAGCCTACATAAGGTATTTATAAAGTTATTGGTAAAAATACGAATGTTTTCTATAACTAAGGTCATAGTGTCAAAGTTCAATGATTTTCCTCTGTTTTTATACATAATAGTTGAGTTAATGCTTGCAAGGAACCTTCTCCTGCATTACATTCATCAATTGCACATTCTACACTAAACAAATTGTAATTTGGTAAGACTAAATCAACTCCACTGGTTAAGCCATTCAATTCAAACATAACATCTCATTCTCAAGATTTTAATTTCCACCTAAAACCTATACTTGCCCAATTCTTCAGACCTACATAGAACAGCCTAAAACCATCCCTGGTAGTACTATATGTTATTCTGTGGCTTGGATCCAGTCTGCTAGGTTTAGGTACAGACTACCAAGTGATCTAGTTTTGGAGCTGGCTCAGGTTACTAGGGGTTATTATGCAATCTGTTGTGTACTCTACTGTAAACTAGTTTTTTGTTGTGGAATGTAACAAATAATTACAAATGTAAGAAAATAATGATATAGTGCTCTCACTGCTTTGTTCTTTGCAAATAAATAAAAGTATTTTAGGGGTAGGTAAATAATGAGCAGGGACATATGTACATAAAATTAATGTCTCTTTGCATTTTCTCTAGATTAAAATATTGGTAAAATGCTGCAATAATTAGATTATAGAACTCTACCGTATATTCTCTGACTGCAGCAACAAACAATACAAGTACACACTGTTATGAGACTTTCAACTTACTCTACTTAAAAAAAAAACTTTTACTTACTTCTTAATAAAAACAATCAAGACACTATATAATGGCATTGCCAGCAAAATACCATCAGGCGTAACACTGGCCATTTAGCTAAAAAGGCTGGCAAACTGGCAAGTTACTTTCAAGTAGCTGGCGCTTGGCAGGTGTTCCATGGAGCCTTTACCTAAGCAACTTTATATCAAGGAGCAGGGTTGAAAAATCTCTAGGAAAATATGTTGTCACTAAATTTAGAGTGTCCACAACAATTTCTAGAATTGCTGTGCAAGTGAGCTTAATGTGGATAATTGTGAGCCTATCTTATTTGAAGGAATAATTCTGTTGGACATTGCCAACCCCAGTAACTAAGGATTCACTCTGACATTGTTGCTCATAAAATGTTAAATTATTGTGATTTTCTTAAGTTGTTGTCATAGATTAATATGTAACATGGACATCATTGGTCTAGTCTCTAGTGGACTAGTTATCTACATCTTTGTTCCCCTAAGAAGGTAAAGTAGGATTTCAAAGCGGTCAGTTATCTACAATGTTGCGACTGGCAAGATATGAGATTGGCGATAGTGTTAGGTATAAATACCTACCTGGCTGTTACAGGCAATTGCAATCTAACATTGCAACGAAGTTGCAGTCTAGCTGCATTAGAAAATTATGAGATACTTATTAGTGTCTCTAAATAGCGTTTTAAATGTGGTATATGCCTTATCAGGATTGAAATTTATTCTTGGTAAATTATACAACTAAGAAAATTGTGTAAGACTGGTGTTGAGTGTTCAAACCTTCTAAAGTGCTTCTGACATGGGTTAACAACTGCTGATAAATACCTAGGTACATAACTATTAAGGTTACAAACATGTCTACTATCTCTCTTCAGTCATATTTGTTCATGACTGAAGGTCATGACCTGCAGTATGGCTCCCGAGCAAAATTAATTTGTTAGGAGAGTTCTCTTGGGCAGATACATTGTGGTGGGTGCCCAGCCAGAAGACATGTCCTAGGAAATGGTGGTCCACAACCATATCGGTTTCCTCACAATGTTTTCCTTCACTGTTAAGCAAGTACAAATCCACACTTAACTTGAAAATGCAAGTCATTGGTGTAGGGCCAGATTCTAACTGGGTGTGTCTGGATGAAAGTAGACACTACAACCCCTGAGCCACTTGCTTTTTACTATACTATTTCTACTAAGGTCATGGTTCTTGTGGTAGAATTTTCAATTAAATTTATCTTTGAATAATTAAATATAGTATCCACTACTCAATGTATAATTTTGTATTATGTATGTATATACCTAACTATTAAATAGTTTCCAAGCCATAACTAAGTAAAAACTACAGTTTGTGGCGCCATCTGACTAAATTTTAATGCATTAAAGTGCCTATGTATGTAACTTTTATCATATCTCACTAAGGTCATAGAGGTCAGGTGTTGTACACACATGCTGTAAATGTAGGTAAGTATAAGAACTCTTTTGTTGAATGTAGGTATAGGAACTCTTTTGTTTTTGTAAAGAAGTTAGTAGAGTTCAAGATAACTCTGCGCGCGGATAAAATTGGAACTAAAATGTTCTGATTACAATTTGCATCAGAGGCCAATTCTTGGCATAAGTGCTGCCGCCAGTCGCGCGCAGAGTTTTTACATGTTAATTTGACAGCTGTCAGTTGAAAGCGATTCTCCCTAGGGAAAGTATTACTTTCAACCCGCTCCTCAGGCAACTTCAGACCTACTTTCAGAGTATGAGTAATGAAATAGTACATTGTTACCCTAGGGGTGAAAGTAACTTATTTAGTCCCGAGACGGGGTTTGGCGCCCGAACGCAGTGAGGGCATATTTCGAGGGACTAAATAAGTCTTTAACCCGAGGTAAACACTGTGCTTTTCATTACAAATACGAGGAAAGTAAAAATAAAAACATGAATTAGCTAAAGAAAATATGAGTAAATTTTATTTTACCACCCAAGTCAAAACAAAGATACCTCAAATCATATGATGATTTTCCACTACCGCTTTAGCCTCTTCTCTTATAAAATCAGGCGTTAAATTTATATTAAAATCAGATGAACTCATTTTATAGGTACAAAATCTCTGCTATACGTATTGTGACGTAGAACCTCTTTGAATGTAGGTGTAAGAACTATGTATTTGGTTAAATGTAGGTATAAGAACTCTTTTGTTGAATGTAGGTATAGGAACTCTTTTGTTTTTGTAAAGAAGTTAGTAGAGTTCAAGATAACTCTGCGCGCGGATAAAATTGGAACTAAAATGTTCTGATTGCAATTTGCATCAGAGGCATTGATCTCCATCAGTACAAGTACGCTGGATTGGCTGGTCGCCGCATCGTTTTGTGCCTATTTGATTTTCGCCATCTTGGCACCGACAACGCCAGTGAAGTTCCACGGAACTAATAGTAGGGACGGGACAATGTAACAAATTATATCGACAAAAATCTAATTTTCGCATAGGCGATAGAGATACCTGTAGATGTCTATCCTTTTTAACCACTGACCTCTATTACTACTAGTACGCCGGACTGGCCATATAAAATAAAAACTATTTTGTGCCGATTTGAAGGGCCTCCCTTGAGTGTACTGAAAACTAAATTTGGCATTTATTTCTCAAAAAGCAAATTGCCATCGTGTTTTTTACATCCTTTCCGCGATTTTATTAACGTTTTATTTATAATTTAGTTTATACATATTAGAAAGTGTCCAAAACAATGTTAGTTAGAAATTTAAAGAAAAATGTAAATAGTCAGTAATTTAAACAAGTAGGTTGTAAGAAAAATTGTTAAGTAGTTAGTAAGAAAGCGTAGATTAGGTTCCCTCATAAACCACCTGGGGAGTTAGAAGTATTCACTGTCTTTTAATCAAATCTTATGATGACACTGAAAAACTGGTGAGAGTGTACAACCTAGATTTTAGGCTGAATACAGAAGTAGACCTTCTATTCTAGCTAACTGGTGTTCGTTCTTAAGCGTAGTTAGATCAAAATTACTCAAACATTTTACACAATATGCACACAACATTCCCACACACACATACATACACACAAACACATAAATACCCTAGACTACTCATTGGAGATACCAAACATTCATACGTAATCTTTATAAACCCGCAAAAATCCTTGCATTCCTTTCATATGTAATGTATGTAATACGTGTAATACATTATCACATTATCTCTTTATTTTCTTGAAGCACCTTCAGTTTGTACATTACTGTTTTGTAACAAGCACTATTTGCAACTGAAACTCTGGAGAAATATGTAGTGATTTTCCGCTGCGACTCACCACATATTTTAATCATATTTCTCCAGAGTTTCAGTTACAATGGATTTCCGCAAAGTAACGCCTGATTCAATATCTTAACTTATGTTGAATTGGTTTTTGTATTGTATATTATTTAATGCAATTAAGCCTTTAATCATTTAAAATCATTGTCATAGAAAGAGCAAATGTTTACCTCAAATATGTAATTCTTCCCTAGGCCTCCGAGATACAGGCATTGCCTAGTTCGGGGTCCGCTAGAAAAGCACATGTATGTACTTAGTATGTAAAAAAAGAACGTAAATACCATGTCTTTATTATTTCATTAGTTAATAAAAAAAAAATTGAATATATTACTCAAAAAACCTTTGTTTTCCTATCTTTCTTCCAGTTACATAAATTGCAATGTACTTTTCGTCCACTTTTTGGTAGGGGTACGTTTGATGGTGCCGTTGGTTCTAATTCTGGTATTATGTTTCGGATACGGGTTTTGATATGCTGTGGAACATTAGCGATAAAAATTCTTATAATATGTAAAAATGTATGCAAAAATATGTTACGTTTGTATTTAATCGCTACCGGGTCCAATAGACACACACGCACCTTTTAGGCCCATAGCACTAACATGTATCGCACTAACTGTCAGCTTAGATCGTTATCTACCGCCCTAAACTATAGTCGAAAGGTATTAAGAACGGCCACATTACAATCGTCGTAATTTCGAAATAATTCAACAAAATTCAAGGGACTGGGTCCACTGGACCCAGTAGCGAGTCCTTAAGTGTTAAGCCACAGTTTTAGTGAAGAGTCTTTTAACCTGTAATTTAAAAACAAACCGTTCATTGATACAATTTATGCCAGAAAAAACATCAAAAATATTGTAGATATGGAATATCGACAACACTATTGTGTTGTTTATGTTTATCAAAACTTGTCAATGTCATGTCAAATACGTTCTAATGTCATGTCATGCATGTAATACATGCATGGAATTAATATATAATAATAAGGAATGAGCACTGCTGGTGCTGGTCCAATTACGAGCAGAACTTCTATGGTAAATCTTTTTCTAACTATGGTGATAATACATTATATAATTAGGATATTTCAATTCATCTTCCTACCAAATCTGGAGTAGTCTCTTTTGGGGCCCTTTTTTACCTGCATCTTGCCAATCATGATAATCCCTAGCTCTATTGACGCGTTAAGTAATAAACACCAACAAACTTACTTACAAAAGGCACTTTAATTTGTAACTTATGATAGTAACCAACATAAAAGAGACATTTTGTTGTGTCCTTTAATTAATTGAATAACTTAATAATCTTGTAACGCTTATCACAAGATTTTAGAATACATATATGAACGTGTACCGTAACCACAAACCTATTTCACTTTAAATAAAAGTCAACCTTAAAAAGTTAAGCATTAGTAAAGTCGCGACGCCCCGAAAAAATATAGGTCACCTTAGTCCCAATAATGTAATCTTACCTGTTGAAAGATATATTGCAGCCACTATAAGATTCACTTCTGCATTTACTTCTGCATTCACTTCTGCATTCTGCATACACTACTATTTCTTATCATTTTGTTATTTTTACAATAAAATACATCTAAATTAGTTACAAATGAAATTATTTTTTTCCCTCTACCTTTTGTCATAATATAATGTCATCATAATGTTGCTTGTGTGAAAATAATATAATATCAAATTGTTATTTATTTATTCTATTTTGTGTTAGTTTCACAAATTAATTCAGATTTCTTTGTGTCGAGTAAGATTTATAATAAATAAAATTAAATAATATTATTTATTGATAAATATGACTACGTTGACTAGACAGTGACGTTTCTCACAGATTATTTTTTAAACTGGAAAGCTGCTGAAACAGGACAACAGCCTGCCTACTATGTCTCTCATTTTTGATCGATTTCATCCCCGATTTAACATTTATAGAAAATGAACTTTAACTGTAGAAACATAAGGCTTCTATTCGTATAAAATCTAGTTCACAAAACAAAAAGAGAAATCCTGTGATAATGAGAGGGATTAAAATCCTTGATTAAATGTCAAATTTAGTTCTCAGTACTCTCAAAGGAGGCGCTTCAAATCGGCACAAAAAAGAGCTGTCATCATAATGTTGCTTGTGTGAAAATAATATAATATCAAATTGTTATTTATTTATTCTATTTTGTGTTAGTTTCACAAATTAATTCAGATTTCTTTGTGTCGAGTAAGATTTATAATAAATAAAATTAAATAATATTATTTATTGATAAATATGACTACGTTGACTAGACAGTGACGTTTCTCACAGATTATTTTTTAAACTGG
This sequence comes from Macaria liturata, assembly GCA_964023185.1. NCBI lineage: Eukaryota > Metazoa > Arthropoda > Insecta > Lepidoptera > Geometridae > Macaria > Macaria liturata. The sequence continues at coordinate 9,922,149 of OZ026830.1, read as the reverse complement.
AAAGCTGCTGAAACAGGACAACAGCCTGCCTACTATGTCTCTCATTTTTGATCGATTTCATCCCCGATTTAACATTTATAGAAAATGAACTTTAACTGTAGAAACATAAGGCTTCTATTCGTATAAAATCTAGTTCACAAAACAAAAAGAGAAATCCTGTGATAATGAGAGGGATTAAAATCCTTGATTAAATGTCAAATTTAGTTCTCAGTACTCTCAAGGGAGGCGCTTCAAATCGGCACAAAAAAGAGCTGTCATTTTGTATGGTACAGCCAGCAGCGTACTAGTAGTAATGGAGGTCAGTGATCAGAGGCCAATTCTTGGCATAAGTGCTGCTGCCAGTCGCGCGCAGAGTTTTTACATGTTAATTTGACAGCTGTAAGTTGAAAGCGATTCTCCCTAGGTACGAAAAGTATTACTTTCAATCCGCTCCTCAGGCAACTTCAGACCTACTTTCAGAGTATGAGTAATGAAAACCATATTTTATAGAAATCAAATTATTAACTCTGCCTTGTCTGTACATATTAGAGTGTGTTATGTTTGTACGCAATAATATGCACATGTATAGAAACCCAACTAGCCATCGTCACAGGCATAGAATTGTTTTACCAAATAGCAGATCAGCGATACTCAACAACAGTGTGGTATTCATGGCCCCGGAAATTTATAATCATTTGCTTAAAACTCTTATAGAAATAGTCAATAATAATGTATTAAAAAACAAATAATACAGTTTCTTGTAAACAAGGCATACTACAGTGCGGATGAGTATTTACAAGATTGCTATGAACATTTATAAAATTAATAATAAGTAGGTAAGTATATATATATTATTATAATTTTTCATTACACTTTATTATTTGACATTGTATACATTTTTAACATGATTTTTACTGATAATTCTTGGACATTTTTCTGATAATAAGATCGGATAAGAATAGATATGTAAGACATCATCATTTGCATGCCGCGAGGCTACAATACGGAGCCCATACTGTTATAAGTACCTACTTTAAGATCATTTGACCTACCCAGATTGTGCTTAGGAATAAATGAATTGAATTGAAAATATCAGCTGATTAGATAAGTAGTAAGCACACAGAGGCACAGATTTGTTTGACAATAAACTTTTTTTTTGCCAAGCTACAGTTATAATCCACTGGATATATGTATGGGTTCATGCCAAGATAAACTCTGTAAGGTCACTTTTAGTTATGTAATATTTTTAAGTTGTAAGCATCCAAATTAAGCAATTATTAAGTAAGTATGGAATGGTCATGCGATTGTTGCTGGGAGACAGCCTAAATGGAGCCTCTAAGGCAAATCGGTTCATTGTTTTAACATTGTATGTAGTGAAAGTAAACTCAACTGACCGTAAATTCGTCAGGATTTCGACAACGAGCTATTAGGTGCCAATGATTTTTCATATCACCGAACAAAGAAATACACGACAAACTGGTATTTTAATGGCTCAAGGTTGACAAAAAGATGTTCCAATATCAAGCAGCTATGTACCCGAGAATGTCATTTGGTGTTGAAAATGCGCAGTAACGACTCACCTGGTTTTAAGCGAACAGTAAAAATGTAGAAAACGAAACACCGAAATCCAAAATTGAGATACAGCGTCCACAAAACTTAATCTTTTTAGTACTTGATAAGATTAACTTGCAAAACACTGAAAAATGCAATCCCATCGGAGGACGGTCGAAACAACAAGCGTCAACGTCAATTAAAAACATCTACGAAGCTTTATTATAGCCATTGCGTTAAAACGAGAGAGAAAAATTCTTAAAGAAATCTAAATAGTACTACTTCCTCGCTCTCTGAAGTTATACTTTGTATATATCTGAAAGAGAGCAAAGACACACATATCAAAAGGAAAAGAAATACCACCCCGTCATAGACAATATCAGCTGTTCACAGCTGTTTTAAAATAAAATAAACAAGCCACATTCACCAACCATTTATTTTTTATCTGTGTGTGTAGGGGTGGGTTAATTTTGTTTATTTTATACAAATATCTTCTTAGTCCAGTCAATAAAGCCCAACAAAACCCCCAACAAATTAGTTACTCGGCCAAACTTTGTGAATTTGTTCAGAAGGGTAAAATAAGTGACCGTGTGAGTTTGCACCCTTGTAGGGTGTACGGAAAGGGTTGAAAAGGGGTGAAATGTGTTTTTTATCAATAACATTGCCAAAAAAATTAGTTACTTTGTGCAAATTTGGAATTAAGTTTTTGTTACCGTTTTCTAACATGTATCAAATTTGCACACTTTTGCAACATACGGAACATTATTTATTATTAAAAAACAATGATTATGGTTAATAACACGAGTGAAAAAATTTGTTACTCGCTGCAAATTTGGAATTATGATCTTGTTTTGGTTTTCTAGCATGTATTAAATTTGCACACTTTTGCAACTTACGGAACATTGTTTATTTATAAAAAATCATGATATTCGCTGATAACAGGGATAAAAACATCTGTGAAGGTTTGAAACTTGGAGTAACTGTGCTTGACAAATTATATACAACGTGTTCTGAATTGTAAAAAAACACGCTGTATATAATTTAACAAGCTCAGTTACTCCAAGTTTCAACCCTTCACAGATATTTTTATCCCTGTTATCAGCGAATATCATGTTTTTTTTATTTAGGTGTCCGAGCCTTCGCTTGACCCACTGTGAGAAAACATCTTGGATTTTACGTGTGGCAACACTATTTTGCTCTATGGCGCCCCTTCCATGCGTCGAGTCATGTCGGCTCGACTCGGTATCGATCGGCTCCCCCCTCCCGCACAACGCTCGCGCAGCGCCGGGCGGACTCGCTTCTTCAGTACGTCTTGGATTTTTGACGTGTTAACACTACTGTGACTCCTACGGAAATGTAAGTGAACATTTGTTTTAATAACCTTTAATTTTTTTAAAAAAGCAGGAAAGCCCTTTTAACCCTACGATGGTAACATGATTTATACTTACGCGCATGGTAACGGGTGCCACATCGACCCAGAATAATAAATAGAATAAAAAACCATTGAGTCAATGAAAAATAAAACTTTTTATTCTTAAAACAAACTATAAGAACATTCTACTTAAGATCAATAGGTAACTAAATTATATTAAATTAAAAAAAAAAATTTTTGGTAGTTAAATACAATACAAACAAATTTCTACACGAAGCTCATGAGATGCAGGTTTTTTGCATTATGAACAAAAAATCTTCACTTTTTTGTCGTTTTTGCGAGAACACAACGCACATGGAACTTGTTTTTTTTTTAATTTGGTGGGGGGTTCACCAGACGGAACTTCTTCGGGGACAGTTAGAATGGCCCTTATATTTCCCGCTAATTATTGAGGTAAATTTGACTCCAGACGTCGTCTCATGTGAGGCTCTGCCAACTGCAAAGCTATTTTTTCTTAGGAATCTGCTTCTAAATTTATTATCTGGAATGTTCGGATCCTTAGTTTCCATATATAGAATCATAGAGTTGATCCCTGCTTGGTCTAACATACCAAAGAAAAAGCTGTGAGGTCAGCGACGAGTACCTCTTCATTTTCAGAAGCTTCTTCGGTCTCCAAACGATCTGTTTCACTCTCAGAATCATCAACAATATTAATCAAGTACCGCTCTAGCTCTTCATCATTACGAAACGCCCTAATGAACTAAAATGAACGAAACAAAAAAATACACTAACATAAAAATACCGACGTAAATAGTAACAGGGGTGACGCAGCACGAAATCCATGTGTCACCGCTCCCACCGTGCAACAGGTACTAACAGCTCACGGTACGACATGAGAATACACGAAATGCTAGATCGACACGGCAAATAGTTTTCTATTAATTGGCGCGTGATTGTTCGCGTGGGGTGATGGCGCATCCCTGTTACCATCCTAAGGTTAAAGTGCATTATGCACTTCTAAATGCGCAGGAAAGCCCTGTGTAAACGCTTTTTGCATCTTTTAACGCACAGGAAATCCCTGTCTAAATGCGTGTTGCACCTTCTAACGCACAGGAAAGCCCTGTCTTAGAATTATAGTTAGACTTCTCAGGAAAGCCCTGAGTCTAATCTAACGTTTGCTATCAGGAAAGCCCTGTATAAATGCATTGTGCACCTCCAAATGCGCAGGAAAGCCCTGTATTAACGCATTATGCCCCTGTTAACGCACAGGAAAGCCCCGTGGCGGTTAGAAATCTCAGGAAAGCCCTGAGTCTAATCTAACGTTTGTCGTCTGTTCGCAGACGACATGTCGCCTGGGAAACAGCCGACGTCGTCTGCGCAGACGACATGTTACACAAAGTACTGTGTACACGTCGCTCTCTTTAGACGACACGCTTGTGCTAGATCACGGTGATGCTAAGTCGCCTTAAAGCTGTCTGTCCTTAAAATGTAAATGTGACAATACGTCACTTATACACAGCTGTCACGCTTAGGACTATGTACGCGTCACTATCTTTCGATGACGCACTTGTGCTAGATTGCACTCAAACTGCCTAAACTTACAGGCTAAGCGAGATTATACGGCAGCTGGCATGTCATATAATTTAACAAGCACAGTTACTCCAAGTTTCAACCCTTCACAGATATTTTTATCCCTGTTATCAGCGAATATCATGATTTTTTTATTAATAAACAATGTTCCGTAAGTTGCAAAAGTGTGCAAATATAATACATGCTAGAAAACCAAAACAAGATCATAATTCCAAATTTTCAGCGAGTAACTAATTTTTTCACTCGTGTTATTAACCATAATCAATAATGTTCCGTATGTTGCAAAAGTTTGCAAATTTGATACATGTTAGAAAACGGTAACAAAAACTTAATTCCAAATTTGCACAAAGTAACTAATTTTTTTGGCAATGTTATTGATAAAAAACACTTTTCACCCCTTTTCAACCCTTTCCGTACACCCTACAAGGGTGCAAACTCACACGGTCACTTATTTTACCCTTCTGAACAAATTCACAAAGTTTGGCCGAGTAACTAATTTGTTGGGGGTTTTGGGCTTTATTGACTGGACTATCTAGCGTTGCTCAAAGTCTAGCGTAGAGGGAGTATGTAGTATAGTCTTCTAGTAATCGTGAAGTGTTAATTTCTAGAAATAACCCATTTCATTCATTCGCTGTTTTGTAGAAAACATAGTTCGTTCGGTGTTCCTCTTGTTTTTTTATGGATGTGACTATTTGTACGGGTACCGGACGAATAAATTATATTTATTCGTAAGTACGGGTATTAATTTTTTTTTTTAATTAATAATGAATTGGATGATTAGCTTGTTATATATTATATTACGTTATTTGTTGTTCTTTACGCTATGGCCGCCACTGACGTTTGGTTTTACGGACTTTTAAAACATACAATCGTGCGACATAATAAACACCCGAAACCACAGTAGGTTAGATTTTTTTTTATAACCACCCAAAACCACAGTAGGTTAGATTTTTTTTTTTTATGACCACCCAAAACCACGGTAGGTTAAGTTATTTTATTTTATAACCACCCAAAACCACAGTAGGTTAGGTTATTTTTTTTTATAACCACCCAAAACCACAGTAGGTTTGATTTTTTGGTTTAAACTAAAAACAAATAGAAACGCATTTGTTTTTTAAATTTGCACTCTAATTGATAAAATAAAATTATTTGTACGACTTCTGTACGAATAATAATAAATTATTCGTACGGTACCCGTATTAATAGACTCAGCCTTTTTTTATCTGTGTTGTGTTGTTGTGTCTATGAATAAAAAAGTTAACTGACAGAATTAAATATCTTTCAGAAAAAATGTAATTTGTACCTTGACAATCAATCCTGTGGACCAGAAAAAGCGCGTATACCCGAAAGGGACGACGACAAATGACGTAGAATCTCAGGGCTGCCAGAGTCATAAAAATTCCCCTACTTTTGTTCATACTTACACACATACACACACGTATAAAAGTTGTACGTAATCATTATTATCACCTGAAAAAGGGACTCATATAAAAATGACACACACAGTATGTCGATAAAATTTTAAGCAGGAATAAATTATACTAAGTAGGATTTGTAAACAAAATAACTATATGTATATTTATTTCAAGGAAAACTATTTACATTGAAAAAACAAAAAACGAAAACTTTGATTTTCTGCTATGTAAAAAGTCTTTTTGTGAGTCCACGGAAGATAATAAATCTGCTGTTACGCAGCCTAGATTATTACGAGTAGAAAATTAAATTATTAGTAAGTATAGATCACTTCAACTTCATTTTTAATTAATAAAAAATATATTTATTACCTTTGTCACATTTTCATTAATATACAGTGTGGGTACAGCAGAATATTTTAAAAAAAATCTATTATTTGGAGTTTTTCTCAAACAGTTTTGGTCGAAATGTCTAGAACACATGCGTGCATGTTTTGGAGGGTCCCAGTTATGTCGCCCTGTTGCATTAATCCAAATTTCACGAACGCTTGGATCCATCGGAAATCTATATAAATAAAAATAAATATATATGTGGTATATAATTAAAAATTCTAAATGTTTTTTTTTGTCATTATTGTAGTGCTTCTTTGCAGAGTGATATGCCTATATGTTGCTATGCCTATTTCGACTCAAATCATCTTTATAAAAAAATATTTTGCCTTAATTTCTTGGGTAAATTGCCAAAACGAAACTGGTATCACCAAAAACCGTTTAACCCGATCAAATTCAAAATACTGCAAAATGACAACTATGTTTGACAAACGCTTTGCGAGTAAAACAGTTTACTATACTTTAAATTTAGCCGAGTAATCTCATAAAAACAATTCATGTTTTTAGTCTTATTTTACTATTTATAATCCATGTAAATAGAGTTTCAATAAAGCAGGGCTCTCATTGCTCCTAAATTAGTCATAATCAAGTCACATTGTCGTAAAAGTATCGTACTTACGTATGAAAGGATATATTTTCATCTTTCCGTTCACTACGGCTTTTACAGCCTTTTACATAGCAAATCACCATGTTCTATGAAATTTTCTTTTATATTTCACTATGTAAATCAAGTTTTTTCACACTTAGCACTCGTAATCACCATATAAAAGCAAAAATATTTTTCACGCAACTGCCATGTTGGGCGCTACCGAGTAATGACCAACGAAACAAAAAGTGAAATTTAGACAAAGACAAAATCCGATTCCTGTCTCTTTCGCTCTTAGGTTTTCTTGATATAGTTGTCCCACTCGCTCATTACTTGTCAACTCCGTTGATTGATGCTCGAGGAATTTGTAGAAATAAAATAACTTGTGCGTTGTGCAGGAATTATTTGGTTTTGTGTATAATCTCAAAAGCAATTAAGGTTTCTAGAGTTAATGCACATAAAATATTGTTTGCTGGAATCCGTTATTAGTGTGCTTAACAAATACCATCTCCGTCTACTGAGTAGGTCGTATGTATGTATCGGAGTCCCATTCACAACAATAACCTTTCGTCTTTGTGAAAAAGTCTATTACGTATAACCAGAACTTTACGTGGGAAAAATTAAAACAGAAATAGTCAATAACATGGCGAAAGAGGAAGACGATGATAACCTGCCCGACAAAGACGCGGCTAAAGAATTCTATGCCAAATACGAACCCAAGGAAATCATTGGAAGGTGAGCTGAATGTGATTTCAAAATTAGCCTATTAGTGGCCACGGTTGTGTTTGTGCGAATTTTTAAGGGAATATGCTATCATTGAAAGCACACACATGCAATTAATACTTTGACCTTGGCTGTAACCTATTGAGGCTTGCCCAATTTATATATCAACAGACATAATCCTGGGTGCATTATGTGCCTCTGGGACTAGTCTATTTAAAAAATACAATCAATAGACTATATGCCTGGTGGTGGTTGGCCTTTTGTGTGCCAGAACAATAATGTCTAAGTTATAGATGTCATGAAAATTATGTTGTATCCTGAATGTTTGTTATTAAACTATGTCTGAAATGTAAAGCTACTTGCCATTGTCTAAATTCAATTGAGCTTTTCTATATCATACAAACCCAAGCAGATAAAACAAATATAAAATACAGTAAGCAATGGGTTGCCAACAACAATTTTCATTTTTGTTTTACTTATCAATACTTAATTTGCTAAACACTTCCAAGGTCTGTGGCGCTTGTGTATTGTATATGAAGGTATCTAGTCGTCATTTAGACTAAATCAGTACTTTCTGCAATAGCACAATTACTGATGCTTAACATAAAGCTGCAATAAAACAAGAACTGATAACTAACAGAAAATTCTATTTACAGAGGCATCAGCTCAACAGTACGAAGATGTGTGGAGAAGGAGACGGGGCGGGAGTATGCTGCCAAGATCATAGACCTGAGCCAGGAGCTGCAGGACGGAGTGGACACTCACACCATGAGGGACGCCACCAAGCAGGAGATACAGATCCTGCGGATGGTGGCCGGGCATCCTTATATTAGTGAGTGAGTTGCTTAGCTTTGAATTTGATGAGAAAGTATTGTAGGTAGCAACATTCTATTGCAAAGCTAGATGAATTACCAAGGATGATATGTATGTTAGTGCAGGAGCCACAGGGCACAATAATATTTGTACAATATTTTTCATTGCATGTTTCTGTTTATAACTTTAGAAGGTGATAAAACATATGATTAACAATAATACAATAAATAAGCATGATTCTAATCATCTCTAGTGAGCTGTCTGAATTTACACATTACAGACATTTGACTACATTGGCTGAAATGATACTGCTGTTGTATATAGAGGTCCTTTCACAGTTTATATTAAAAGTGGCTTTCAAATGAAACCGTCTGTTGCAGAGATTTTGTGCCAGTCTTTACTAAGTATAGTTGTAGCAAATAATAAAATGACAGCAACATTTTATAAAATCATAGCTTTGTCTATACCAATTACTAAGCTATGATTTTATAAAATATTAAGTATAACTGGCAGCAATTGATACCTAATACTTACACTCAAAATTCTACCTGAATTTTCATAAATATGTGTAACTTTTTCTTGGGCATTTTTGTGTAAAAAATATTTAAGTACAATATATAAATATTCTTCATTGAATGTGGAATATTCTATGCACAATTATATAATTACAAATGCACTTAACAGTTATATTTGAACAAGTTTTTGTATTAATAAACTACATACTTGAGATCTTGAATTGATTTGTTATGATAATTATAGCAATTAATCATTAACAGCTTAAGTATAATAGTGTATCAGCTATTAAACAGCACTCAGGGTAAAATAATTATGAACCAAATAAGTTGATAATGTGACATTAATTAATTTATTGATTAGCAACATTTTTTCAATTTCATTAATTAGATTTAGTTTCCTGCAGTGGGTCTCATTAGGCTGAGGATGATGACATCCTCAACCTAATGAGACCCACTGCAGGGTATAGGTCTTCTCCCTCTTATGCTACAATGTAATTGATTTATGTGTTACTTTGCAAAAATGCATTACAGAACACCTTTGATTTCAAGATTTGCTTTTGCAAAGATGCCTTATGTTCTAATGTCTATCAACTAATACCAATCAAAAGCAGCATTATAATAACCTGTTTCCTTTGCTTCCAGTTGAGCTGCAAGATGTGTTTGAGTCGGAGACATTCATCTTCCTGGTGTTTGAGCTGTGCAAGAATGGAGAGCTGTTTGACTACCTCACCTCCGTGGTCACACTGTCCGAGAAGAAAACTAGATATATTATGAGGTAATCTAATCAATCTTCAATAATTTTGTTTTAACTTTCTTTCCTAACTGAAAGAAGCAAAAATTACAAGTACATAATATAAATACTCATATGTGTATGTTTGCTGGGTCTGGTAGTGCACAAACCTCGACCAACAAACAAACCAAATACTAATTGTAAGAACATCACACAAATATACATTAGTGAAGGGAAGTACATAAGTAGACAGGCCCACTTTGCAGTGGGCTGCAATAAGTTCAAATAGTTCAATTTAAGTACATATTTAGGTATTGCAAAACATGCTATGCTTGTAGTCTTGTGCATAAATATTTGGAGAATAAGTAAACCCTTTTTTATGATTATTTCATTTAAACTAAAAAACCAAAGAAACAGTACTGTTTTCAATCAAGACTCAGAAACAGTACTGTATTCTGTCTGCCTAATTTTGTCAGGGCAAAACATTATAAGATATTTAAATTCCTCATATACGACCTCTGTTTCTTGAACTGATAGCAAACTAGTTTTCACCATCATCCTAATCAGCCATATTTTACTAAACAGGTTAAAAAGCGGAGCAAGGCTAGAGTATCAATAAAAGTGTTTATTTCTCTGCAATGCGGGTGTACTGTGTAGGTCATACATAAGGTGCTTACTTGTTGCCAATATTAGAACTGCTATTGTTAGTCACATATGGCAAGTATTTCTGTATCTTTTGCATTCTTTAGTATGACTGTTGTGTTCCTATTTTATTTTGTACTAGTTAAAGCCTGCGACTTCGCTAACGTTATTTCGGGACAAAATATCACTCTTGGGGACCCTATACCTTATATAACAAAAACCTCTTACTCTGTTGTGTCGTGAAAGAGAAATGAATGGACTAAATATACAAACATGCTTGTATAATTATAATTTTAGGTCTGAATCTGCTATGATCTGCTTGTTATGATTGCAAAGTGTAGGCTATCCACCATCCTAATACAGTTAAAACATGTCCGAGGCCGAGGAGATTGAAAACTCTCGACACCAGAGTTCGCCACACTTATACCAAGTTTCTTATCAATCTTTATTACCCCCGTAGTGATAGTAATACATCTGTTGTAATATTTATCATTAAACTCCATTTATAGATTGGAAAGTTGGCCATCATATAAGTATATATTGTAGGTATGTAGCTATTTTCATTGGCAGCTTGGCGCGTGCTAAATATAACTTCAACACTAATATACTTATTGTCTGCTTTGCTATGTGTACTATTGTACATTATATACATGCATATGGTATGTACTCGTATGATTGCGTTTTTAATATTTGAAGTACATATTTTATTTCGAGATCCAGAAGGGCTTGCACAATAGAATTTATTTTAAATCAAAATTCCATAGTAGTCCGCTTGCTGGTGTTATTGCATGGAAATACAAAAATCTTCAGTTTCGCATGCTCAAGTGTTAAGTTGTGGTCAAGTGCAAAACCATTTTGGTATTTATAAAAGTCCTCTAGATCTCTAACATACTATTCTCTCTCTTGAGTCGTATTTTCTCATGACTGAGGCTCGTGACTCCCCGCAGAATTAATGTAGTAGTCATTCTCTTGGGTCCCAGGTCTTTCCACGGAAGACACATGTCCTCGGATACTGTGTCCTTAGACATGTCGGTTTCCTCACGATGTTTTCCTTCGTCGCTAAGCAAGTGCAAATCCACAATTAACTCACTACTTAACAGATTATTATGACCCTCTATATATATTATGTATATAACACAAACGTGCGTCACTCTATACGTCATAATTGGACTATCTCGTTCATATCAGTGGCCTCTGAGATTAATTTCGATGTAACACTACAAGGTCCAGGGAAAATTAACTAACTGCGATTATTTGCGTATGTTTTTAAGATAACTTTTGATTAACGTCCAATACTTGGTAGTATAGTTGCGTGGGTTTTAACTTTTTGTTGTTCTTACATAAATAAGTACAATTAAAAAGTATACAAATTTAGGTATAGAAAAATCAAGATTCAGTTTTGATAAAAACTAACATATTTTTGAACAATACCCGAGTATTATAGACTATTTGCGCATGTCAGAAGTGAAAGAAATCAATTACAACAATCTATTAGAGTTAAAACACTTTTTAAAAATGCGGAAGCACACGTTTAAATGTGGTAGCAAATATAGATCATATCAAAAAATATCCAAGTACATTTTTTTTTACATTATATGGGCTTACGTTTAACTGCACCTCGCCTCTTGATCCCCCTCAACGTATCTGCGGGGTTTATGTACGATACGACCGCTCAATCCTCCTCCCTTTTTGAAGTCGGTTAAATAGATGTTTTTAAGTGTCCTGATAACACTGACATTAGACTACGCGCAAATCGCGTAAATTGTAGGCTCTAGCCTCGCGTGACCCAGTAGCGTGTTAGCTCTTGCCTAGCTCTGTGCTCCTGGTAGCCTAATAATACCAGTTAATTGTAATAATTAAATCTGGTTTTGTAAAGTTACGTAGTTTCTAAAAGTATATTTTAACTAGTAAAATATATAAAATAGAGAATACAAAGTTTATTTATATTCGCCATTATTAGTTTATTTACAAAAATAAATAAATCCTAAAGCTAAAAGTTTAAAATGGCAGTGAGTGTGTGTATCAAGGATTTTGGTGATATGTCGTGGGATCCGCTTGAGTTTATTACGTACGTGCTTTGTATTATTTTTTATTGTTTATTGTTTTGTTCTGTACCTTTTAACTAAGCCAGAATCAGTACCAATGTATTCGAAGTTTTAAAGATTTGAAAGTAAAACTTATACGAGTATGTATTGTAAAAACAACGTTTTATCATAAAATGTACATATGTAATTGTTTTATACATAAACGAATAAAATTTGGTATGAAAGCTTAAAGATTATTTGAAGTAGTTTTTTTTATTATTTTCATTACTAGACGGTTTGATCTAAGTGCTAGGTAAAAACCTCCTTTCACCAAGATCTTCGGTTTTTGTGATCCCCCAATCCATGCCAATTCGGTCATGATTTTCTTTCCACCTTGGTCTCCTTCTAGGACACGTTCGAATAATACAATAATGGGTTAAGTGTATCTGTTATTTATTCCAGCTACAAACATGCAAACAATCGCATTACCACCAAAACTTAATTCCCACCTATATATTTCCAGACAAGTCCTAGAGGGCGTCCACTACGTGCACAGCAAGACCATAGTCCACCGCGACCTGAAGCCCGAGAACATCCTGCTGGACGACCAGCTCAACGTCAAGATCACTGACTTCGGCTTGGCCAAGATACTCAACCACGGGGAGAAGCTATTTGGTAAGGTTGGGACTGTGTGTCTGTACGAATAGAACTGTTGAACTACTTTATATACCTTGGTACAGATCTAATTTAACAAAATATGCTCAGATGTTCTGACTTTTAAAATTGGATTCAGAGTCAGAATTCATTTTTAATGATTGTTCCTTCGATCAATTATACGTCGAAGGATTGTTTGGTCCAATTTGGCAGGGTGCGAGCACTATATTGTAACAATGTGCCACAATTCTAGTGTTCTATTTTTTCGATCTGCTTCTATCACCTGGTTCTGTTAACTTTGGTTACATGACAATCAAAATGCAATTATCTTCAAATCTAGTGGTTATTATACGCAACAAGAGACTCGCTTTTGACTATAACCGTTTGATGTTACTTATATAAGTCTACAATATAATAACGGTTACGGGAAACCTGCATATGCTTTTATTAATTTTTTATTTGAAGACTCCTTAGTTTAATTATTCAACTGCATCTTTAAGAAGACAAAAACACTATCAAAATGTCACTGAAATGAAAGCCTTCTGAATGTGACGCGTCGTTGCATTAATTCAAGTAGAGCTGCAATTGTCTCAGAACTGACTAAGTTACAACTAGTTCATACACAATGCATAAACAATGGAGCTTTGTTAGTGATATGCAACTGTAATTATAAAGGGAAACTAGCAGCGCCTCATGGTTTCACCCTTGTAGTGCTGATGAAATACATTTTGATGTCTTGTCGTTCTGATTTTAGACAAATATTTGTAGTTCTATTGTACAAGGTTAATTTGAAATGACTAAAGTATTTGATCCACATGGTTTTGAGTAAAGTTACTAGGAAAAAGCGATAGACAGTCATATCAACAACGTTAATATTGTCATCCTAACATACTATTGTAACACGAAGAAAAATAACTTTTACGATGTATAGGTCTGCGTTTGACGACAGCCCACCTGATGTTTAGCTTTGCTGCAGTCTATGGTATGACACGTTTATCGAGAAGGGAACTATTAACTGATTTGAAGGTTGTTTTAACGTTAGTATTATTTGTATTTTCAGAGCTGTGCGGCACTCCGGGCTACCTGGCGCCGGAGACTCTCAAAGCTAATATGTTCGACGACGCGCCTGGATACGGGAAGGAAGTCGACATGTGAGTTCAATAACTCATAACACTACGTCTGGAATGGGTGACAGGAACAGTAATCGTTTCTAGTTGTAGGTTTAATAAGTAGTTCAGATCGGATGACATATTGTTTTCGCTGTTTGTCATAGTGCAGTAGTTGTCACCATGTTCAAATCTTACGGCACCAGAGATACTAACACTCCTGCGAACTTATTATAATACAAGTAATCACAATAGTAATTAATCATTCTAATTCGCTACGGTACAGAAATGGTTTATACGTATGTATAGTTTTATACTGTTTTGTTATGAGATGAAGTGTGTATGTTTGTTTCTCATTATATTTAACATCAATGTACATAGAACGCATCTTCTAGGTAAAACATTAAAAGCTCTATCTCTTAGCTACATTGGGATTTATAATGGCCTCTGTTATATAATCAGTTACAACAGACAGAACAAGTGTCTGGTGCGCTCAATTATTATATATTTGCGCACGTTAGAATACGAAGTTTTTATTGTGTGACTAACCCACATGTGCAGATTTATCTCAATACCTTTTTATTAATAAGTCAATCAATGCATAATAAAGTTAAATGGTGCGTTTCTAATGCTGTGATTGACGTAAGACGCCAGCGCACATGTTGCACAAGGATCTAGGGTCGGGTCTACTTAGGTACAAAACGGCGATCTTTGCCTTGTTATACATGTTTGATTAGAGATTGACTTTCTACTTATCGATTCAGGCGTTACTTTGCGGAAATCCATTGCAAGTCATGTGTGGATAATTCATGAGAAAGATTGTGGGTGTACATGTTTTATATCTAAGTCACTTCATCACTTCGCGTATTTGACGTGTAGAATACAGCCTGGACATATATAGGTAGATATATGCTACCTTAATCTAGTTAGGCATCCCAGACATTGTAGCCAATAGGAAGTTTCAAAATTTGTGTGGTTAAAAAACTGAATATATGAGAAGAATAATCTTATACTCAATTTAATTTATTTCTATTTTCAGATGGGCTTGCGGTGTTATCATGTTTACTCTGTAAGTAATTTTTACTAAATAAAACGTTTTGAACATAAATGATTTAGACAGCAATATTAAATTATGTACATACATATGTATGTATGTATGTGTAATTTTAAGTAGAACTTATTGTATGTTTTGGCATAATGCTGTTAGTATAGCATGTTTGAATATAAATAAGTAAACAAATGTGCTGCAAGCTGTATACGACGTGTATATATTATGTGCAGACTGGTGGGCTGCCCGCCGTTCTGGCACCGCAAGCAGATGGTGATGCTGCGCAACATCATGGAGGGCAAGTACTCCTTCACCAGCCCCGAGTGGGCCGACATCTCAGGTCAGTACCTCACCGGCTACTAGCAGGCGATGGAATGAATGAGCAAATGAACAAATGAATGAATGAATGCAATTTACCGTCTGACAACTAGGTATTACTGCCAGAGCGCCCGTAACTCAGCTATCGGAGGTATAATCGCATACGATAACCGATATTGGCAATTGGGAATGTCCATTTGTTTTTATTTTATGTAATCTCAAAACCATTCGAGGAATAAGGTTATTGAACCTATAATTTAAAATTCCAAAATGATCACGGATTATTAATATTTCGGGCTTTTATTCAATGCCCTTCATATGACCTTAGATGACGTCACTATTGGCTGAATGAGCAATAATGCCTTAGCCTAAAAATTAAAAAATTCAAATGATTGTCATCAATCAATGTAATTTTTTTTGAAAACATAAACTTGTAAATATGTCCTTTTACAAAAATGAAAAATATATAAAAAAATTAATCTACTAAATGGCGCAAGGAACAGAATAATTTTACACTTGTAGAGGCGCAGACAGACAAGAAGAACACGTTTTTTTTGTGAAAGAAATGAGATGAGTCGAGGTTAAGTTTTAAAATCTGTAGTCTGTGGTTTTAAATAAATTACGATGACATCACACATTGAGCTACAAAAGTGACATTGACAAAACAAAGCATGGAAACATGTTCTTTTTTTATTAGAGGCAACTAACAACTACAACTTATTGAGCTTATGATGACGTCATCATCCCAAATAAAACTAAAATTTTAATAAATTATTTTAAAGTATAATTACAATGAAAATGACAAAATCCTTGAGATAGGTTTTTTAAACTGCTCTATATTTTCTTAATATAAAATAAAAATGGAAATCAAGTTATTTTGGACATACCCAATTGTTGCGTTTTACGATGGTTAACAAAAATGTCAATTCCAAAGTTGGCGTTACATTTTGGCGCTTCCATGGGCCGAATGGCATGTACAATTTTAGGTCTCAGTGGAATGTCTTAGTACAGCAGTTGTTAAGCCACGACATTTTTTTAAACCTAATTACCACTCTCATCAAAACGTAAACAAACTTGATTTTTTGGCTATAGTCCATTTCATACAGCAAGTCACCTGTGACAGGTCAGTAGAACGTAAAAGAACATGTACATAAATTATTGTGACGTCATGCTCATGTTGAAATATTTATATTTATTAGTGAAAACATTATGTAAGTTAACAAAAATAACTATTAATATAAACAGTAAAAATTATAAGACATCAAATAATGGGTATTTTTCGCGTGTACATACTCGCATTCAATGTTACAAAAAAATAAAATATTAAATTTCATCGCACAGCAAAGTTACGTACTACTGCTAATTGTGACGTCATTTTCGTAGGGTTGGGACTTGGTAATCGATTATTTTTGACATCAAAAAAATATCATTTTTTTATTCGATCTATCAGAGATAATGATTTATGTACTTCAAGCACAATGATTTTATGCGATTTTTTTATATTAAAATAATTAAGGAAGGTATTTATGAGTTTTGTATCATAAAAAATATAGCGAAAAACATAAAATTTTTGTGTATCATAATTTCATTTGAATAATTTAATATATATTTTGGCATATATATTATACTGGCAATATTTTTTTTTATCAAAACTGTATTCTTTTCTTCTTCTCAATTTGTCCCTTCCTTAATTTATCTGTAGGAATTTATTGTGGGTTCGACGAATATTATTTTGTGATTGTCGGTAATTCACATAACATTTTTGGGATAGGCAGATGAAAATAGCCATAAGTAACTACAATCGATAATCAGTAAATTTCTAATTCGAATTACTGCATCATTACAATTGTCAAAATGATATTGACAAGTGACGTTTTATATGTGTCGCAGGTGCCTTGCTATATGAAATGGATTATAGTTTCATGAGGCATGTCAACATGTCGAGTAAATTTTCAATATACATTTCGATGTAAATTCTAGCCGGTTTTAAAGCTACATTTAACTTGTTTTATAGCTACTGTGTTTTAGTTCTGACAAGCGGGTGATCGCGGCTTTGCTCGCATTAAGAAGTTAAACTTGCATCCCTTATTTCACCCCTTTAAAAGTAGCATTTCCAAAAATCCTTTCTTAGCGGATGCCTACGTCATAACATCTACCTACATGCCAAATGTCAGTCCGATCCGTCCAGTGGTTTGGGCTGTGCGTTGATAGATCACTATATCAGTCAGTCAGTCAGTCACCTTTGAGTTTTATATACATATATAGAATTAGATTAGTCAAACTATTTGTCCATAAATATTCCAGAGGACCCGAAGGACCTCATCCGGCGGTTCCTGGTGGTGGAGCCCAAGGAAAGGATACTCATAGAGGACGCGCTAGAACACCCCTTCTTCAACACCGTGGTAAGTCTGCTGCTTTATATGCTGCCCTGGTACTTTCTAACGGAAACATACTTCAAATTACACAATAAATTTAAAATTTACCTTTAAATCTAAATTAACATTAAATTTAAACTTATCCTTCTTTCTTTTAATTTTCTCAAATAAATATATTAAGATAAGAAGATATTCAGATATTAGCTTTAGTGACTAATGCAAAAATTGGCGAATAACTTTTTTATACTCTTACTTGTCTGGTACTTTTGGCACCTCTTTTCTTTCTTTTGTGCACTTTTTTCTTGTTATTTTTAAAGCTTCTGTAGTTGATTAGTATTTGCAATTTGTAGAGAGTTTAGTTGAATGTCTCACTATAGTGAACATTTTAAGAAATCTTATTTGTAATTGCCAATAGATATACGAACTTTGAATAATGCATCACTACACGAGGCATGAATAGTAGAGATATATTCAACTAAGCTCGCCCTCACACAGTCCTGCTATTATTTCATACAGTATTTTAATCTTCATAGAAATAGCCAAAATCTTTGAGTATGCTGCTACTATAAAGTAAATTCAACTTTTTTTTAATAGCTTACAGCAGCTTTACTACAGTTGAATTGACTTTTATCGTTGATTCTACCGTTTAAAAATGTAATGACATAAAATCGTTGGTGGCAACCTCGTTATTGTCAATCGAAACCACGATCTTACGCTTCGCAATCTATTACTGAAAGCGCTAGGCTTTATTTAATTGATTTTCCACACATAAAACTCCCCCAGCCTAAGCAAGGGACATTACTGTGTCTTATATACTGATTTACAACTATATAAAGCGCTAGGCTTACGAGGTAATGTACCTACAATGACAAGGGCATATAGATTATAGTGTAAAATGAAAATATGATTGCCATTGCTTACCATTAGGCAAACTGTGGTCAAGTATAAACTAAAGTCGTCTTAGTTAAAAGTACTGTATGCAATACATTCTGGCTCCACACTACAAGGGCCGCTCTGGCCGTTATCCCCAGCTGTGGGAGCAGGACATGAAGCCGCTGAAGCAGTCGCTGTCCACCGCCGGGCGGCGCATGTCGCGCATCGACCAGCTCGCCATGGTAACGCATGCATGTGTATGTACCGCCCACTTGTGTGTGTACCCTCTAACTGGCCGCGAGGTTCGTGTGTATGTGCGGGATTATTGGGTACTCATGTGTAAGTACGGGATGGGATTATTGCGTATTTATGTGTAAGTACGAGATAATAAATAAGTAACACACAAAAGTTATTTCGCACAAGCTTGTGTATATTCGGGAAAGCTACAAGGGAATGGACAGCGTTTACTGGAATCAAGCGCATCTAAATTTGAGCTGTTGTATGGAGTAGCTCAAACCACACCATTTATCATGAGGTTTATTTAAAAATTATTCAGATTTAGTTTGCACATCATCATTCATCAGGGGCGAATGTCATAATCTTAATTAATCTCATTGTAACTATGTAATTAACGTGTATTAGTTAGTTTATGTAATTTGTGTAAGTATCTTTGAGACATCAATACAAGTAAGTTCAACTACATATGCATTTAATACACTTACGTGCACATAATACATCGCACACACACAGTACATAACACATGTAATACACACATGCTAACAAACACACAAACAGTGCTTTGTCTTATTGTGCTTATGTGTGGGCAAATTATATGATAACAATATTATGATCTTGAGTTTTGTTATATATACTAACATGTGTATGGGTTTTATTTTATGTCTTGATTTTGGTTGGATTTACGTCAAAATGTTTAGCTTAATTATAATATTATAACTGAACTCGTTTTTTAAAAACAAAATTGGTCTTGAATTGAGATCATGCTCGAAGAAAAAAATGTCTAGTCAACATTTACTAATAAAGCTCGTCTGCTGTTCAGTATCGCTTAGCTCTTAAAATATTTCCAAAAATTGTGTACATGTAGGTAATGAAACTTCTCAAAGCTATAACAATAATAAAGAGTTACGTTTCTATTAGTTCGCCACTAGTCTTGATCCTGCGCACACTGTATTCAGATGCTCCCTGCGGTTTTAACTGCTGCAGAGAGGCCTATTGTCAACATTAGGCGATAACATGCACACGATGATGATGCTGATTGTTTCAGTAAACCTATCTTAATGTCACATAATGTATATATATGACATCATCAAGAAGATCTCGCCCCAAACCTCCACTACAACGCACTACTTCCCCACGTTGCAGGCTATAAAGAGCGGTGGTTTCAACGCGCGCGCCAAGCTGCGCCTGGCGCTCATCACGGTGCGCGCGGCGGTGCGGCTCAAGCACCTCCCGCGCACGGCCGCGCGCGCGCTGCCGCTGCACGACGCCATGAGAGATCCCTACACCATGCGTGTGCTTAGAAAGGTAATAAGGCTACACATAAAAAAAAATACTTACCTGACGGCCCAAGTCGGGTATGTGTTTTTTTACTAGACAGGCAGGTCTCCTGAAGCGACATCGCATGAATAAAACTGGCCCAATGTGAAGTATAATAAGTATGTGATTTAACTTGCAAACTGAAGTTCGAACAATATTATATGAGTAAGTTTCGTGCGAAGATATAATAAACATGGTAGTACTTTTATCCTACAGGCAAAATGTTGCCTCTGTAAATACGTGCAATGGCACGTATTTACAGAGGAAACTGGTAGAAAGTTTTAATTTACTCTAGTTGCAAACACCCGTTGATGCCATATTCATTCTTTAAAGAAATCTGATAAGCACACAAAATGTACCTAAAGCTGTAGTTTTACTACAAAAAAAGTATTTTCTTTTATTTACTTTGTTGTTTGAAATACTTCCTAATGTTTGCTTGGAGTATTTCAGTCAATATAATCATCCACTAACATCCTTTCCCTCATCAATTCCAGGTGATAGATGGTTGTGCGTTCCGCGTGTACGGCCACTGGGTGAAGAAGGGCGAGGGCCAGAACCGAGCCGCGCTCTTTGAGAACACCCCAAAGACCGAGCTCAAGTCGCTCTACGTCAGCAACCTCAGCCGGTAGCCGCCATGACAGGTCAGTCGCACCTGTCACTATATGTGCTAATGTCAATGTCACCCTCGCTGAGCACTCTAACTTTGCATTCATTTTAATCTTTGCATTTTTTTATATAAATAATATACGTTAAGTTTGCGAATGATTTGTTAATATCAAAGAGTTTATAATGTAATAGCAACCTGAGGACCAATTTGGTTTTGAGTTTCTGTTGGTAACCAAGCTACACGTAGCTGGAGGTGCCATTTTAACATTTGATGACGAAACCATTGTGTGTCAATTGACTTTCTATATAAGCTGATAAGACTTAACCACCCACTGGACCCAGATATTTTCACAGTATACTTAGAAACTCTTTGATGATATCTAATGTCAGTGTCACTCGCTTTTTGGTTACGTTACGTTATGTTCTCTTTGCACTATACACACACTTTTTGCTCTGCATTATTAATAATGTTTCCTGCGTTTTGAACGTTCCGAAATATTAGTTTATGCTGCTTGCAAATGTTTGCACTTTAGTGACACATGGGATATGCTTGGATAAATAACTAAATATTATACATACTACTGGACTGGACAAGCGTATCGTTAATTATTAAGCTAATGCATTGCTTGCGTTTCTAACGGAATTGAACTAAATCAATAAGTACCTAACACCAAATTTGTGATTGTAAACAGTGTGTCCAAGCTTTATATTTTTTGCAAGAATCCATTTTTAATTTTGAGCATTTTGTTCCGGTGATAAACTAGATGAACATAATTAGCCAAATAAAGAAGCTTGAAATGTTTAGCTGGAAGAAATATTTACAGCTTCTTTAATTGGTGGAATATTATTCCTGGGCCTGGCTAGTGTAACCTCATGACTACATCACTAACTCGTATTCTAGATGGAAAATCAGTTAATCAATTTATAAAATTAACTGATCTTCCTTGTAGAAATCACTGATAAAATATAAGAGCACCTCAAAGAAGATATACATTTTCATGTGAATGTTTGTCTATCATCTTTCGGTTTTATGTTTGCCTGCATGGAGTGGGGTGAGTACATATTTTGGGCGTTTTGGTTTTTAACATTTTCTTTTTGTTGGCTGGTCTTTTAATGCTTCATCCCTCACGATGCTTGACTAATAGTTCATTCGTGCATCATAATGAGAATAAATTAAATAATTAAACAAGTTCACAATATTTAACTAAAAATAAACACATTTGTTGTGGAACTACATACTTAGTAGTTTCAGTAACGAAGTAGCAATTTGTCTGTAAAAAATATGCTTTTATAGACATATTTATTTCCAGACGAAAGAATAAATAAACAAAGAAATAAAATGTAAACTGGAGAAATTGTCACTTTACATAATGACATAAGGAAAAGGCAATTAACAGTATATTTATGATTTTCCAGGATATGTACCAGAACTGCAGAAGTGTCGCAGAGATTCTTAATAAAGCGATGAGATGGCCGTTGCTGAAAATATCACTTACAACTTCATTCATGTTAGAATATCAAATGCTTGTAAAATACAAGGTGCGTGAGTAAGTTTTCAAATTCCCTATATAAGGCGATAATTTATAACTTTTTCATGTATAAAAATGATAATAATCTTATCATCTGGAAGTTGAAGAGATATTTTCCACAATCGCGCGGTCTCTGTCATTGCATCACCAAAGTGTACGAGAGCGAAAAGGACAGGCATAGTGTATTAGTGTGTCGTATACACCTAATATAACTACGCACGTTAGTTCAATTGACATGTATATGTGTGTAGATAGTGTAGTACATGTTTACAGGTATTTGCGCTTCTATACTTTTCTAACTGTACTATCAGATCAATCAAACATTACGTTTTTTTTATGAACTACTAAAAATAGTTCCTGCAGATCATTTAATTAGTAATATTTATTGTGTTTATACCGATAGTATACTTTCAAAAATGTGACTTCATCTTAGCCTGTGAATTATTTCTTATTATGAACAAAATTCAGGACATGTGTAAACTTTTCCTGCCATAGTTCACAATGACAAAGTTTATAATGATCGTATGTTATCTAATTTTCTTGAAAGCGCAAATATCAATAACATATTTACGATACAAATCGTAACCTATTTTTGTATACCAAGTAATTGTACAAAAGCTGTACCGGAAGCAATAATTTCTTGCAATAAGTACTTGGAATAAGTATGTCTGTGTTTATATTTGTGGTACTTTTGTCTTCAAAGTAATAAATTAGCAAGTAAGCGGCTATTGCCTAGAAATCCGTGAATTGCATGACGCGTTAATTTGTAGACGCGTAGTTTTTGAACATACACACATTTCAGTTACCTCTGGGGCGTTCTTAAAACTCTCAACCCCATATCTCGTCATCTATGTACATGCAAACTTGCTTTGAAGTCAAACTTTATTGTGAAACGAACGAATGTTTTGTTCTCTCATTATTTAAAGTTCACATTAGAATTTATTAGTATTATTTTTAATTAGCGTGTATTCAGGGTGACCGGCGCGGGCTCGACATTCACCAGATACTGCCAGTCACCTTGTATTGTTGCCCTCAATGTACCCAACTACTCAAAGGGGTTTTAGATAATGTGATTTTGTCCTCGATTCTGATGTCGAGTTTTGTTTTACTAACATGTATCATCCTTATTTTAATTGCATGGTTAGAAAGAGACAGAATTAGAACAATTATATTATGTTAGTAAAAAGCATATGTCACAGTCAGATTTGGAGTTAAAAATGGGGTGTTTTGTTGTTTATGTGTGGATTTTATATAGGGGTACTGTTCAGTAACAAATTGTTTGTTACAAACAAGAATGAGACATAAGTATGAACGAGATATTTACCATGGAAATTATTAATGTAATTTTTTGTTGTTGGAAGTAAAAAAAAAATCTTGTTTTTCGAGCAGTGCCCTGTTTTTAAAGTGAGAGTTCAGTAAATAGTAGCAATATTTACAAATGTGTATAAGGTGCCTTTCATGTCTTTTGGTGCGTATTTTAATAGGTTACAGGTGTGACATAGTTTGTTAAAAAGAACAAAGACAAGGTTGGCCACGTATTAAAAATATGATTATTGAGTGTGATACATTTATTTTATACAAAAGTATGTATAATAAATAATAAACGTGTGTTTTTATGTAGATGTAATAAGGCACCAGATATCATTTTTTTTAAATAAACAAACATATTATTGTACAAAGTATTTGTATTTCTTAAATATTTATAACGTGCCTTTTATCATATATCTTATTTTGAAATAAATTACAGGATCGCTAGCCGAATATGGCTATATGAGCCTTGCGTAACAAATACAGCGTTTTTATATAACACTTCACATTTACGTCTTGTTATATTTTTCAAAAGGGATATATTCTATATACCTTTTTGCTTACAATGAAAAATGAGTATTTTCGTATTTTGAAGATGCGGGAATCCTTGAATGTAATCCAAAGTTCTTTTTATATCTTTGTTGTAAAAAACTTCCAATGAAAGTTGTGTGAGTCAGTTTTGCCGATACTAATCTTTTAAACAACTATTTACATTGTACGTGGAACATATCGAATGCTTTGTAATAAAAGACAGGTGTTAAGCCTTATGATTAGTGTAGAGAATGTAAATTTAAATAAATATATAATTTAACATACTATAAACAAACGTATCAATCTAACATGTATTGTATTCAAAGAAAAAGTATGAAACTGTAAAGTAAATCTTAATCTTCTGTTTCATGTGTTGTTGTAATTGTAGTGCAAAGTCATGATAAAAACTTATAACTGGGAAAAGAATCTGCCAATCAAAGCCTAACACAACATAATCAGATCAATACAAACATTTTGAGCTTCTATGATTGGATAATCTTTTTCTGGTAATTAGTTTTAGTCGATAGGATTGGAGTACAGAAGATTTAGCTTTCCCGGAGAGAGGTCTATACCCAGCAGTGTCTACATTGATTTTAATGATGTTATAAACAGTCCAGACTGTGATCTGAATATAATTTAGGCATATGCAGCTTGAAAGTTTTGTTATTTAGTTAGTTTATGTTATTGTAAATAAAAAATCAAACAATTTTCATGTGACTTTTATTTCATGCAATATGACCCTGGTTGTCCCCGGGGACAAGCAGGGTCAGGGGTGCAGTTTATAGGTAATACCGGTATTATCTATAAACTGCACAAATACGTATTGTATAAAAATCCTGGAACAATCATTCTGTGTGGCCTCACTCAATAATAATATTTACCGTGTCGATTATAAAATACTTACATATAAGATAGTTGACGAGTGAAACATGTTCGCCGCGTTAACATGGCCACCGTAACAGACGGAATAATTATATTAAATGTCTTACAATAGCTTTCAAAGTGTACTGGAATACCTTAGTGTCATGACTGGCGCTTAGCAATATCAATCAATTGCAAATCACTGTGTGAACGATTTATTAGTGGCGCGTAGGAGCGACACACACAGAGATGGTCGTCTCATCAAATATTCTACTTTTTAATATATCACTTGCGAAGTTAAACCAAATATTCAAGGAAATGTATGAATATCGCCCCTCTGGTAGGTCGGTTGCCCCATCTCTCCACACGTCACACTCGATCAAGTCGAGTTCTTTGTTATTAAATACGTCGCGCGGCGAACGTGTCACCCTCTACTCAAATCTTGCAATGTCGACGCAATTATTATACCTACCGTGCTCTTTATTGCCACACTGTACGGCCGAGCGGCTCTCGCCTCTATGCCCTCGCGCTAACCGTCAATATCCCTTGCACCACCTCTATCACGCCCTACAAAAAGAAATGATGTGCCAATCTTCTCTCGCGACACTCTTTCAGGCTTTCTGGGAAACGATGCGGCTCGACTACGACTCGACTAAACAATAGAACCGCGCAAAATGACCCAGTAAATAAGAAGAAAGTTGCGTCCGTCGCGGCGTACACTACTAAGGCGAGTGAAAGTTGGTCGCGTGCGTGCGTCGCGCGCCACGGGGGCGGCTGTGGCTGCGCCCGGGGCTCCCGGGGCAGGCTCCGGCCGAGGGAGCTCCTTTGCGGCGTACTTCCTCCAGCAAGGAACCGGAAAAACAGCAAGCCGGCGCGCCGCGTCACCGGCCGGGCGGGGGCGTGCATTCGATCGCTGCAATGGCATCGATCGCGGCCACCCCGCGCCCTCCCGCCGGCTCGCAGTGCCATTGGGGCCATGTGCGAGTCACGTGACCGGTCCGCGCCGCCATTGGCCGGCGGCGCGCGCCACGTGATGCCGGCGGGCGCGCGCTATTGGGCGAGTGGCGCGGCGGCCACGTGAGCGGCGGTGTGCGCGCGTGGCCAGTCGCGGCGTGACAGCGGGTGCGCTCGGACCGCGCGCGGCCGCGACATGAGCCTGCTCGACACGCTGCTGGAGGCGGCGCGGTACATCGAGCTGCAGGAGCGGCGCCTCCACCCCGGTGAGTAGCCGCCCGCCCCGCGCCCCTGACCTTGCCGCGCCCGCGCGCCTCCGACGAGGGAAGGCGGCGCAGGTGAGCTGCGGACGTG
>OZ026830.1:9845813-9895551 GCA_964023185.1 Macaria liturata | reverse complement strand
TAAAAAAAGTCGCATTGACTAACAAGTTTCATGGCATATCTAAGAATTTTCAGTAAATTACTTGCGTTAGTATAACAAGTGAATGTTTAATAATCTATATCTCCAGAAACTCCTGAAACAAGACATACTTTACCTATTGACTAACAGACGGACGGAGTAGTGTAACTCTCTTCTAATTATAAAAAAATGTAAATGTCTATAGTAATAAACTTTAGCAAACGATAAAATAAAAACTTAGAAAATACTCGTACGTTTGTATCTGACTTACCTTTAAATACACCTCATTACACCAAATCCTCATTCGAACACATCGATGTCTTTCCACTTTTTTAATTACCTTCAAAATTATCCACAGATTATTAACGAGTTTTCATTCCTAACTTTCACTGGCCACTTTGAAAAAATAATGAAAATATTGCATCATTTTGTTTAGTAATCGAAATTCAAAATTAGTTTAGACCGATTTGACATTTTAATTTGAATGTTTTGGCGGGAAAGAGTATCAGACCCGCGCGGCTCCATCCACCCGTCACCAACATTTTATCATACTGAGCTGTGGGAAATCTGCCATTAGGGATGTACCCGAGTCTATTGTCTGCTATCAGTCTTATCGACTGTCATTGTCACATCTCTAGAACGAAGTAAAAAATAGTGAAGTAGCTAGTAGAAATAAGGAAGTTGTTATGTCACCGATTTATCACTAATAGTTATTTTTTTACAACAGCTGATATATTATCTACACGGCAGTTAAGCCAAAGGTTAATCCTTGCGACTGTATAAAAGCTCGTAAATGCGAGTGTCGAGCAATATTGAAGTGAGCCGTAAACCTGTAGATTTATAGCGTAGTAACTCACACAACATTTTTAGAACTTAGATACAAGAAATCGCTTCTAAAAAAAAATAAGTTTAGCTTTTTGTTACGTCAACACAACTAAATTGTTATGTTGAGATTTAAGTACAACTAACTTAAAATTGCAAATTTGAAATATTAACGTTCCATCGATATTTAACTGACATGTCCTCAGTAAGAGGATCAACAATAATCTAATTAAGAAGACCAGTCATTACACGAATCACATCACTATAACACATCTCCTCTTTGCTTGCAATCATCGATGTCGTCCCATCACTAGGGGAGCAGGCGAGAGACGTCGGGTGAGACAACACTAGTCCACGCATGCGCACGGCATGTTTTTCTCGTGAAACTTGAAATCTCACTCAGAGAGACGGAATAAAAATATACTCGGTTTCATAACTCAAGTTTTTTTATTACCCACCTATTTAATCGTAATATGTTTTTTTTAATTTGGTCTCATGTTTTGTACGCGAAATAATCAGGTTTTTTATATTGATTTATTAAGCATATTGTAGGCAAGCTACGGTTATAAATAAAAACAAAGTATAACGTACACAAAATGAAGAGCATAAAGTTACATAAATTACAAACCTCCTACACAAGTGTGATTAATATGAGAAACCTTGATAAAACGTATTATTACACGACTACGCGTAATTCCATCTAATTATCTTCCTTCCAACAACTAAATACATACAGTTTTATTAAAAACGTAACTATATTATTTAATAAATAGATCCGACTAATCTAAGTCTTGGTTTTTACATATAACTTATTAACTAATTTTAACTTTTTATCGAACTTACTTGCGCATCTAAGTAAGTAAGTAGTAGTTTATTAAAATGTTTAAATTTAATACTTTGAAATGAAAATGAATTATAAGTAATTAGATTATAATTATAACAATAAAAGTAAAGTGATAGCTTATAAATGAATAAAGAAATAAATAAATTTGCACCTACTCTCACATGAACTTACTTTTTGAAATAAAAATCTTAAGTTATCCATCTGTGAATACCTGCTCAATAATTTAACCTTCAAGCATGGTCCTATAAATCTAACGCCATAGACGTAAGCCCATTGGTGGCATCAAAGGTTTTGTAAACGAAAACTCGAAAACATCGGCATAAGTCTCTCTATCGGACTAACGCCCCTCCTATTAGATCTGGGGGCAATTTAAACTTTTTTTGTGGTCAGTGGTATGAAATATATAGGAATGGTCAGGTTTAGGAAATGTGAGATGAAAAGTGTGAGCAAATGGACGAAATTTAGAGCGGATATTAATTAGATTCTGCATTATTAGGTATATGTGAAATGAACGCAAGTAACATAGCGGGGCGTCGCTAATACAATATTAGATACACTTAGCAATAATGATTACGTATACATGACAGAATTTATTCAACTGCTAAGAAACAATATTGTCTGTAGAAAGGTAGGAAAGGTTAATAAAACCGGCCAAGTGCAAGTCGGACTCGCGCACGAAGGGTTCCGTACTATCATCTATAATAAAAAATCTATAGATACTACAAAGTTTAGTTCTGTTTATAAAATATCGAGAAATCAACGAGCAACCACACCACACCGCGGCGCGGCGCTCGCACCGCGTTTAGATGCACGGATTATTTTCATTTTATGAGTTTTTATGCATTAGATAAGGTATTTATTTTTATAGTTACAATATAATCGTCTTCGGTTGACCCTCGCATAATTGGAATCAAACATCAAACAGTTAAGTTTTCGTTTGATTCTTAATTATACTTCGGATCAACCGAAGACGATTATATAGTTTACTAAGCAGATGTTTAGAGTTTTTTCAATCTGGGAAAGAAACTGCAAAAAATGTTTATTAACATATTCAGTAACAAAATCAAATAAATTTGTTTACCTATATCTTGCAACCACAAAGTAGTAATAAAATATTTCTAGTGATTATATTTTTTTAATAATATAAATATTTAATAATACTAGGCACTGCCTATAAAAAAAGATTACATAATATATGTAATTTAATATGTCTACAATGGAATTATTTTCAATTTGATAAACTATTTCGCTAGCGACATCCGGTAAGCGGTTTCTGTATGGATATAACAAAAGGGTTATCATCATAGTTCAATCGTTCTGATGTCAGGAAAGATGTTTTCCCAAAGTAAGTTTGAATAACCAATGCTGGACAAAAAAACTAAAAGGTCAGCTTTTCTTTAATTTAATAAATCTTATAAGTGTCACCACTTACGAACATGACGTGAATTAATTCATGAAATCTGGAACAGCTTACTTTATTTACTTACCTTAACAACGATTTCACTCATGGTTTTATTGTTCAATTTAATGAACCTCAAAATTAGCTCTATTAGATAAAATCGATTAAATTGGGTATTGGGTAGGTAAATTAATCATTTGTGAGGCAAATAATGCAGACAGATATTCGTATATAGTAAAAGATTTAAAAAATAGTTTAAGACTTGAAAGGATAATAAAAACAATTATCTATTGACATGATAATTATAATATATTTGACCTCAGGGATTTCACCACAAAATTAACTCAGTGTTAAACGAGTTGAAACTGGTCCTTTGTTCGAATTTTGTAGCTAATAATGAGTATAAGTATGTATACATATATTGCATTGAATAAAATTTTTATATATAAAATGGTAACCTTAACCATAACGGTGCAAATGAGGCCAACAATTAAAATACATGTTTTTATAACACTTCAGCTTAATGCAGCTTGTCATCACAGCTTATCATGCTAACGTTTCATCGTTGCTAAGGTATGGGATCATATTTTGGGGAAATTGTACTAACAACAAATCAGTATTTATAGCACAGAAAAAATGCATACGTGCAATTGTTGGTATTCGTCAACGGGAAAGCTGCAGAGAGGCTTTTAAAATTTTAAAAATACTTACTTTAACGTGTATGTATATTATAGAATGTGTTATGTTTGTGCGTGATAACTTTCACTTATTTGACCACCATAAAATTAAACGGCAAAATCATAAACTTATTTTACCGGCTTCCAAATCAGCTTTGTTCAGAAACAGTGTGTTTTTTGTGGCTCTGGAAATTTACAATCACCTTCCAAAATGTTTAATTAATATTGAATCTAATAGTATATTAAAATTTAGACTAAAACGTTTATTACAGGAAAAATCATACTACAGTCTTGATGAATTTTGGATGGATAAATTTTTATAGGCTATAAAATTGTATTCAAGTATATTCATGTTTTATATCTTGACATTTTAAAATATAATATTAATGTACATACAACAATTTAACACGCACTTGACTCGTTCCATTAAGGTTTGCCTGTGAATAGAAAGCTTTAAATATCTGTATACTATTTGACGTTTACATTCTCTATGACATTATTTTTAATTTTATTTCTCTTGTTTACTTTTTTGTGAATTCATGTTTTTCAATGATTTTGTTAATAGTTTACTTTATATCAATTAAATAAAGGATTATAACTGAACATATTTAGCTGTAAGTATTTAATACCTATGTAAAAATTTAATATGTAATTTTGCATGCCGTAAGGTAGAATATGTTATTACTTATCACAAGCGTTACATCTGTTATAATCTAATAATTGTACACAACATATTCGCAAAATAAATGATTTGATTTGATTTGAATAAGCTGCAGGTGACAGGTCTGCATGTGTCAAATTAATTTATTCAATAAGGTATATTAAGTTAATAGTGACTACAACTATTATATTTCTCAAGAAAGGTAGAAAGTAAGTAATCATTTTATATTTAAACGTAATATCGATAAGTTAGTACACCATCCTATAATGTATAACAGTATACCTACTGATTATACTTAAGAGTTTTATAACCTTCCCAATTAAAAGTAACGGAGCTTGAATGAAGACGACCACAAATATTTGTAGTTTTGTGGGCTGCAAACAGAACTGGTAAATACATTTTTATTTTGTAATTTGTACGAAGGCATCGCTAACAAACTCCCATTCCGTATCAGAATTATATTTTCGGAATATACAATCAACAATAACAAACATTTTTTTTTATATACGAAGAAAACGCATGAATATATTTGTGTTCGCACCTTTGTCTTGACAAATACTTCAAGTAACCTCAAATTAAATTTATAAAGCAAATTGTGGTAGTACTATCAATTCTCAAAAGTATATTGCAACGTTCAATATTTTTATTGGATGCAAATGAATATGTTAAAACAATAAAAAACAAAATTTTCATCTTGAATATTCATAAATATGTAGATATTTATATGTAAATTGAGTTTTGATTCTGTCCAATGCCCATAAGAGCTTTGATACACCGAAAACACCATTTTGTATAAAGTACTGGAGTCACTGTAGACTAAATAACTAGTCACAGTTGCGTACGGCGCATTTTTCAATCATTTATTTTTAAATTTCACTATGTTAAATTTTCTCTAATGCACTTTGCTCTCCGATAGGTACTAGGTAGAGCTATTAATATAAACTTATCACTTTCAAATTTATTTGTATAATATACATATTTGTATTTATATATATATTCGCGCTGTACTTATTTAATAATTATTATATCATATTAAACGGCTGGGCAAAATGGAGTTTTAAAATGATCCGTTGTTGATTTCTCGCGTGGTACGTAGAATGTGATTTTGGGTGCTAAACATAAGTTTCTCTATAATGTATAACTTGCTTGGCATAGGCACCGAACATGAAAATAATATATAAGGTCAGAATAATAACCAGCCAAATAAAATAAACTCATTTTAATGAGATAGATATAGCACCGTAAGGTTGCATTTAGCTTAGTGAACACAAGTGAAGCCATATCAATATTTAGAAAATTAAATTTGTACATATACATATGTATTCTATGTAAAACGTAACCACTTTCTATTTTATTTGCATTTGTACCAAGTAAATGTAAGCATCGTGTACATAAATATAATTTAGTTCTTCTGTTATAATGGTAGTCCACTAATTTGAAGATACCATATTCACTATAATTTGAAAATGTTTTAAATGAATAAGTTTTTGTAAACAATCAAATGATGATCATGGTGACCATGATATTAGGTTTTTGTACAGTAAACGTCGTGATAGAAATTAATCTGCATCTTCAGATGCGACAAGATTATATCTATGATATATTTATCAATTTTGTGACTTTGAATATTGTTTTACAAAAGTTCGGTATCAATAGTAGTAATATACTATATTGGTTTTCTTTTTAAATGGCGAAACTGTCACCCAGGTCCCAACACAATGTTAACAATGTTACACAGTCATCCATTTTGGTACACCATTGTTCATAGAAATATTCTACAACTATTAAGTTTTTCTGTAATAAGTACCTGCAGTATTAGCATTAATATCCTCGGGCTCCTCACTTCATGTAGCTCTGGCGGTTGTTTGAGAATTCCTGGCGGCGGCCCCGCGGCCGGCGCATGCCTACTGGCTTCAGGGTTCGTGGCTCTGGCCGTGACATCCCCCAAGTTTAATGCACCTCGGCTAGTTGTGGACACGAGGTCTCAGCGGTGCATGCGAGGTATATCTTATTTCCGCCCCCAATATTGTGTCTGCTTGTAAAGATTCAATGAGTATGTGCTCAGTTAGGATAGCACTAAAGAAAATGCTACCAATTTTACTAGTTTTACAGCATAATAATATTTAGTATGTTTATTTAGTACAG
The DNA here is from genome assembly GCA_964023185.1 of Macaria liturata. Classification (NCBI taxonomy): domain Eukaryota; kingdom Metazoa; phylum Arthropoda; class Insecta; order Lepidoptera; family Geometridae; genus Macaria; species Macaria liturata. Next base: position 9,889,006 of record OZ026830.1, on the reverse strand, counting down.
TGACTTGAATGTAACTACATTGACTTTCTTATTTTATTTAAGTCATATTATGATAAAAATTGGAAATTGAAATTGAGTGCAATGCTATGCTATATGCTATAATGCTATGCCATAAAGAAAGTGATAATTAAATTATGTGTTGGCCATAACTAATTGAAGGCCTTTCACCTTTTAAATTTTGATGATAAAGCCCAGCCAAACGCTTCTGACAGCTGATTAACAGCAAGACTGTTTCGTTTAGTTGCATTTTTTTTTGTAAAGCAAACTTTTCATGGATAGCCAATACCAGATTGCAAAATCCTTATCCTATCCTTATCCTAGTTTTTTTCGTGCTTTGTACTCCGTACTGAATACTGATTGTGTAAACGTACGGTTTCAGGAACAAGATTTTATAATACATCTGTGGTTGCCTTTGATTATGAGGCTTCGAATGTATTTCTTTGTTAAGCCTCTTTTTCTAGGGAGGCATTATTACCATGCTATTATATTGAGCTATTTCATTCTATGATTTATATTTGTAATTAAAGATAAATCATAAATAAGTGTTGGTAATTGGTAGGTACCTCAACGCGCCACACGCGGAGAAAAAAGAAATAAGCACCCCACAATTATTACCTTGCACGATAAACGTGAAGGATTTTAAATTTTCTCAACATGATTAGCATTGATATTTGCTGTACATTAATCCCAATTTATTACTTTACACGATATACATGAAGTCACTTAAATATTCTCAATAATATGATTCACATCAAAATTTGATGTACACTAATTAGTATTAATTACTTTACACGATATACGTGAAAGATCATAAATATTAGATTAACATGGAGATACGGTGGACACTAATACACTTTAAGTGCTTTAAACGATATATGTATGTAGGTGAAGCTATATAAATATTCTTAACATGATTCACATAGAGATATGGTGGACACTAATACACATTAATTGCTTTACACGATATACGTGAAGCTATATAAATATTCTTAACATGATTTACATGGAGATATGGTGGACACTAATACACATTGATTGCTTTTCACGATATACGTGAAAGATCATAAATATTCTCAACATGATTTACATGGAGATATGGTGGAAATTAATACACATTAATTGCTTTACACGATATACGTGAAGCTATATAAATATTCTCAACATGATTTACATAGAGATTTGCTGTAAACTCATTCATATTAATCACTTAACACGATATACGTAAAGGAGCATAAATATACACAACATGATAAACATGAAACTTTGGTCGATAATAATACATTGCTACACACGATACACGTGAAACCATTCAAATATTCTCAACATGATTGACATGGAGATTTGCTGTAAACTAATGCATATTAATTACTTAACACGATATACGTGATGCATCATAAATATTCTCCACAGGAATTACATGGATTTTCACTAATTTACTACGATTAACGCGAGTAAAACGCATAGCATCATCATATAAAAAGTTACGATCGAATAATAAACCGTTTAGGTTGATCTGAGCAGTTAAATTGAGAATCGTTGTGAATAATGATAGAAAACAATTAAATCTTATTTGCGCCAGGGCGCGATGTTGCATGCTCATTCTCTATTTGTACATTATTTTGTTATATGTAGTATTAAAGTCTTATAAAGGACTAATTTTTTAAGAAAAAGTACAAAAGGTGTGTACTTAAGTAAAAACATAAACTACCATTATCATAAATTCGAGGGTAATTCAAAAATAAGATCGTATGTTAATAAAATAAGTCGCTCACCAAAGATAATTTATCCATAAAATTCCGTCATAGACAGAATTCCAGTAACCTGCACAGTTCCAGTAACACAAAAGCAATTAATATTCACTGGTTTTGTCGTAATGTTTGGTTAAATGATTTAACAACGTTAAATAACCGTTATTTTTGTTTAATTTAATTTTTTGTTATTAACACATTTCGAATTTATAAATTTGAACGTTATAGGTATTTGGAACGGTTCACAATGTTCTTTAATAATCACTGGACACAACACGTAAATAATATTTAAAATTAAATAGATTTTTAAACAAATTGTTTAAGGCGTGCGACAGCGGCGACACAAAATCACGTACTGGCGAGTTGCAGGCGCCTTCCCACGTGGTGAGCCGAGTGGAGCGGATACGGAAACAAGTGAATTGAATTTTGCTTTTTTAAAGTAGTTAACTATCTAAATGTGTGACAGTGGCAGCACAATTCCACAGACTGCTGCTTAGTAAACAATATAATCGTCTTCGGTTGACCCGAAGTATAATAGACAAGTTTGAACAAAATGAACATTGCCAGTTAAAGAAAACTCTTTTTTTTCCCTGCCAAAGAACAATCGAGCCAATATTTTACCTCACAAGTCCCCAGTATTCCCGCTTGTAATGCTATTCAAGTTTTTATGACATTCGCCTTATAATAAAAAGCACCGAGAATGCTGTTCTCGAACTCACTTTACAAGTTTTTCAATAAGCACTTGCAAGTATTCTGCCGTTTCTCTCATTAGATACAAGAAAATGGCGATACTTTGAATGTTTCCTTTTGTTATTTGAATTAAAATGGAGTGGAAAACACCTTTAAAAGTTTTGTTAACGGAACAAAAAACAATACATGTTACGCTTCTAGACTATTAAAAAAAACATTATCAGCCGTGTTCTAATGTTACGGAGTATAACGCTCAGTTTTTTTTGGTAGTCATCTTTTGACGATAGAACAAAATATGTACCCACATATAGGTACTTCCAAAAAAGATCGACATAGGTAAAAATATTATTAAAAAATATATTATTATTATAGAATCATTGTTAATTTTTCTTTGTTGTATGTTTTGGTTATCTTATTATGATTGTTATTTTTTAAAAGCTTAGATATGTAGTTATAATAATATGTATTGTGTACTCTTTATTTATGTTATTTTTATTTTCTTAATTGTTTAAAGTAGCATGTAATATGTGTTTTTATTTTGTAAGTAATTATCTTAAAATTGTTAGTTAGGTCTGCATCAAGAGGGCTTTAAGTGCTAGTTATTTTCTTCTATTCATTAAGCTTATTATGTGTGTTTTAGCTTAGTGCCTGTTTTACAGACTATTAATAAATAAATAAATAAATGATGTCCTCTGAAAATATACACTCTTTTCCAGAAAATAATTAAAAACCAAAATATATCAAAATTTTTGTTGTTTTGACGCCTATACATACAAAAAAAATTACAGTGCATAAGTGGCTGCATTTGCAAAGGCAATAAGTTCAAATCTTATTTGAATCCTGTCTGTTATTATTTTCACAACTTTAAAAATTAGGTAAGTATATCAAACGGCTAGTACATTGAGGAGCGAATGTTTTGCGCGAAAGTGTATCGTTAGCATGTAACATCGCCGTCGTATAATTTTGTGCATGTTGTGTACATATACCTACATGTTTTGATAAAAGAAGAGTAACATTGTATTATGGTGGGCCGATCCCGACGGCACTGCAATGCCGGGCCGACCGGATTACAAATTACAAAGTCGGATTACAAAAATTTGTTTAATGTACATTATACTGGTCCCTTAATGAGGGAACTTTCAGATATTAAGTTGAAAAGAACAGATACTACACTTTGATCTTAGCCAAAAGGCCGAGAAGCGATACCTATTGAAAATTGCATCCGCCTGCCAAATCCTAAAAAATCTTGTCAGTGCGATTTACATTTTCGCCGCTCACGTTTTTGCCCATCTAGCGGCGCATTTCTAAACTATTTCATATGATTTAGAGCACGTTAGTACCAACCTAGTTCCGATGGATCACGCCAGATGGCGTGAAACAAAAAGTTTATAAGATGCAGTTGTCATTTAGGTACATTTTTCAGGCAATTTTAACCGAAAAAAAATAACTTATAGCTAAAGGTGTTATAAATGAATTTTTACTTTATATTTAAGTACTGCTACTATAATGCACCAACTCTTTACATACGACTTATTTTTTTTTAAATACTTCCGACAATGTAGGTATTCGTGTACCTACTTACATTATGTAAAAATCCTGTTCCAAATCCTCCAAGTTTCCCGGAGCCGCATAAAGAGGTTACGTTAGCTATTTCCCAGCAATATTCGGGGGGCGGTTAACCACACGGCACGCTCCTTGTACTTTGCCACTTCAACCAGAATAAAGTTAAGCCATTGTTACCATTATTACCTGTATTTATATAGGTAGTAAATATCCTTATTTTGAAGCACCCGAAGCTCAGTTAACAGAGGTACTCGCATGCAATTACCAATCTTAAGCATGTTCGTCAAAAAATTAAAACACCAGCTCTTTTCTATACGGCAGTCGATAAGCCATGCCAGACGCCGTTAGGGCGTTGTTGAAAATCCGGCTGTTTGTTATACTCGCTAAGCCATATCAACGTCCCTTAGAGTTGTTTAGAAACTATCGACACAAGAGTTAGCCACTGTCATACGAACTTACTATTTTGTATTGCCACTATTCTTTTTTACAATTTACTGTCATCATTCAATAATTATGTTACTTGAACCGACACTTGTTTGTACAAGTGTCGGTTCAAGTAACATAATTACACACTATTTCAATTACTACATTTCTTTTACATAGATAGGCTAACGCTTGACTACAACTTGCCTGATGTTAAGCAACGTTATAATCTAAGATCTAGCGCGCTGGCCTAGAAAAAACCGGTTTACTCTTTACGTAGGATAGGTTTAGGTTTTCTACAGCCTACCTGATGTTAAGCATTGCTGCAGCCTAGGGTGTAACACGTTTACCTAGAAGATACCTATTAACTCTAGATTTGAAGACTCCTGGATTCGCAGGAAACACATCTTCTGGTAAAGTGTTCCAAAGCTTGGCCGTCCGAACAATAAACGTTAATAGGATGAATGAACAAATCAAAGTTAATTTGTTCCTTCGTTACATTTTTGCCTTGAATTTGTGTTACAAACCAGCTAAAATGTTGCAGCATCCTAGAAACGTAGCATACGCTACATTCCATCTACCAACCATATGCAGCTGGTTAACCTCAAGCTTCCTAACTTAGCTACGGTACTTGAACAACGTACCACCACCGCAATGTACTATCATTTACTATGTTTTGTACCTACTTAGCGCGTTGTGGAAGAAATTATTCGTGTAAATTAAAAAAGGAAATTTTAGTGGTTTGAAAAGTTTCAGCATACATGAAAAATTTATAGAATAGACCTGTGTTAATCTAGTAATTAATATCTGTGTCTTCAACCACCTATCAATAAATGTCAGTTTTATGAGAGTTGCAACCTCGTCGCCCCTCTTCGCTACTTCAAATATCGGCGCTACGCCTCGTAGTAGTTCTACAGAGTCCACGAAAAGAGAACACTACCACACACTACATATGTTTATGTTGTATAATATAATATTGAATGTAGAATTGTACATCCTACTTTCTTCGATCCAATTTCAAAGATGTGCCTTGCTATTGATGTCCATATTATAATCTATGGCCATACCAAATGTAAGACAAAGAATGTTTTCTATCAACTATTTATAAATAAGTTCATAAATAACACACACGTACGAGTAAGTTGGAGAACTCATAACAAAAGTAGCAGAGAGCCACGTGACCAGATGCTACCAGTTACATACCTCATACGTTCAGACTCTCTTTGAATCGTATTTCCTCATGACTGAGGGTTGAGACTCTCCCGCAGAACTAATTAAATTAAAAATTTTAATAAAAATTTACCATCACACACGGGAAATAACACATACGATAACACACTGGAAATGCGTAACACACTGGAATTTTATTTTAGTGGAAAAAAAGAATTAAGCACACATCTTTTCTTTAAAAAACTGCGTCGTTAGTGAACGACTATATCAGTCAAGCTAAGTCACTGTCTTTATGTGCAAGCTATTAAAATTCAACTAGCGTGTGTGCATGAAGCCAGTCGACTACGATCCCAATGCAATATAAGAAGGCATTACTATCAAAGAATACTATTACCCTTTTAAAAAAGGGATTACTATTATTTTACGTCACTTTACTTACACTCACCACTTCACTTTACTTGTAACTTTATTTTTTATGTTTTCTTGTTAACTGAGTTTGCTGATATTTAGCTGATTCCTCCTTGGTAAATTAAACAAATTGGAAGAATATGATTTGATTTCTACTTAAGACTTCATATATTTTAGGTATATATCTGTAAGGAAATATAATTTTTAAGTATATAATCAAGTGAACATAACTCTATATTTTTAAATTAATTAAAATGACGATTCAAGGAATATTCTAGGAGATAAAACGCTTCGCTAAAATATGCAATTTCCTTTATTGATTCAGTAAGTTTTTCCTTAATTATAAGCTAAAATGATTACGAGAGATATATACTATATATATACTAGGGTTAGAAGTACTACAATTATATATAATTATATGTTAAAAATGAAAATATGCATAACTGATAAAATTCAATTCATTTTAAAAGACTATTTAGAATTGCAGAATCGATAAATTCCAATATTCAATTGGAATGTTAAAAACAATACTCAATTCAATAAAAATAAAAATTAATGTAGATTGCTTTGACTCTAAGAACTGTAGTTTCTTCACAAAACTTTGAAAAACATTCAAAACTTTACGCATGTACGAGTATGATGCTATGATACACTTCATATTTAATAAGTGGCCAACTTGCACAACTCTTTGCCGCTTGAACTCTTTCACTTTGAACTATTAGCCACTTTTCTACTCGGAAATTTTATCGCAAATGCGTTTAACAATCATTTTGCACATGGGCCTGAGTGTGATCGTTATGGTCAGTATAATAAATTGAAATCTCTGACAATATCTTGGAAAATACTCTAAATGTTTGTCCAAGATCATGTGATAACCAAAAAGTGTAGAAAAATTCCAATTGAATTAGTTTTTTTTTCTCTTTCCTACGATTACACGTTTTGATAAAGAATTTAAAAAAGTTATGTCTAAAATCTTTCGTTTCGCAATAAATAATATAATGCGTAATAGTGTAAAGATAGAAATAAGTTCCATTTCTACACGTTTTGGTTTCACTGTAAATGTGTACAACTCGATTCAACAAAGCTAGGCTTTATAAAAAGGGGGCCAAAATCATTCCATCATTTTCGCACGATATAGCTCCATTCGTGCGAAAACGATGGCATGTGATGGCAACTTCTAGCAATCTCTACTTACCATCAGGCGAATTACGGTCAAGTGCAAACCGATACATTGTAATAAAAACTACTGTGGTAACTAACGGGAATTACAGTTTGGGGCATACCATGTAACCCCACATGGTATGCCCCAAACTGTAATTCCCGTTAGCCCCACCAGCAGGGCTACCATGGCGAGGGGACTAATAGTTGTTGCCACCATTATTCACCTGGTGTTATGGTGACAGGTGGATAAAAATGGTGGAAACACTGGCCCTGTAGTAGGTTCAGGCAATAGAACCACGGATCATGACCTATTTATAAAACAAAACTTTAGTGAACTGAATTTTATATAGATAGGTATATATGGACATTTATATCTGTTCGATGGTTGTAGTGTAGTGTGCTCGCAGATGGGTGATTAAATCTTTTTCCTCCTCTTTTCCGGCGTGGACGGGAACATGGCCTCGTCGGCGCGGATGAGGCGGTTGACCGCGCGGCTCAACGACACATCTGTTGCCAGAAAACATAGCGTCAACAACACTACTTACAGTGTACATTCTACTAACATGTGTACAGTGTTGTACCCTTAGCAACAGTAACCCGATTCAGTACACATGATTAGTTTGAAATCAAAAGATTTTTAGTTAAGTAACTCGTAACATAATAGTTCCAAAACCTGCCACCAGAGGCGCTAAATGCCCAAAACATTTTGACTTCTAATTAACTGTTTTTTTTGTATCATCATCCTCGGGTGTCATCTTCATATTGAAGTTCGGAGGTCAGTTGGCAAAATTTCTTGCGATCCCATTTTATTGTATCGGTTCGTTAAATGTTTTATAAATGGTGCCCAAAATCATGCTAACATTTTTGCACAAAATAGTTCCTTCATTTGTGCGAAAAAGGTGGCATGATTTTGGCCGCCATTTAATCCCGATTCGGTTTTTAAAAACACGTTTACATAGAAAAAAACAGTAATGTTGAAACTAAATGTATTGAGCAATCTAGCTGCCTTGATGGCAACTTTCGGAACTATTATTGCTCGAGTTACTTTACGAAAACTCTTATGTGTGAGAAACTCGTGCTAAGAGTACTTTCTGTACGTGGAAAATTTGTGAGGACAAGTTCAGGTGTACAGCAACAACTATGTTTTTTGGAAATTAAGTAAGATGTAATTGCCAGAAAGGTTTATATAAAAAAAACACACAGGCATAGGGTCTCAATGCACAAGAATTATCAGTAATATTAGGCAATTATTCATTGGATTATTGTATCAGAAGTTGCTTTACACCTTAACTATGTTTTTGGTAAGCAGAATGTGTCAATTTAATCACCCATCGAGAGCCAATCGGAACTTTTTTGTTAGTAACAAAACAGTAAATGAGGTAATATGAAATGAAAGATCATTGTTTTAGAAATCGTCTTTAATGTGATATAATTTTAACAGTCCACTTACTTTCTTATATTATTAATTAACCATGTTAGTAAATATTTCGTGAAAATTTTGTAAAATAAGAAAAGATCTAGAAAAAGTTAATATTTTCACGAATCATTTACTAGGAAAGTTTATTTTGGCATTGTACTTAAGAAGGCATCAATATTTGTACATCAAGATTGTACTTTCATATTTGAAATCATTATGTGAAAGTAAAAAGTCATAGCTAACTAACATCTCTATTCAAAAATTAAATACTTATAAACATGAATCAACGACTGGTTTGTTTATTACATTGTCTCTTTCTAAAATTATCAAATAAATAAATGAATTTTGTATAAAGAGACGACACGTCGGTCGACTAATCACAATCACTCATTGATTCAGGTATATAACCAAGATTTATTTAAGTCTAAATTTACATAACTAAGTCCTAAATTTAATTATTATAAATATATTTGACTGTGATCAGGGACAGCCTCATAAAGCGTTAGAAATTTGTATATACTTACACCTACCCCAATGCCCCGTACCTTACCTTACCTTTAGAAAACTTCGTAATAAATAAATACTTGAGATGCCTACAATTACCAATGAATGTAGTTTGATAACTTCCTTCCTATCAATATAATACGAAATACCGCTAGTATTTGAGATACACCGACATTTACCATCGATTCCATACATCCTAGTGACTGACCTTAAATTGTTATCCTAGCACAATTAAGTACATTTTAATAGTTCAGTCATGAAAACATTTAATAATAGAAAATACATACATAATATATAAATTAAAATATATGTGATTTTTAATGTAAAATGTTGAGTTGTAATGTTTTAAAATGAAATATGTTTCCATGATTTCAAAGATGCATGCATACACAATTGTACATGAATATTATATATACATGAATATAAAGAAGAAAATAATAATATTGTAAAGAGATGGCAATATAGTTTTTTTTATAAACCTCTTAACTGGGTAACTTTAGAGATTTAGACTAATGTATGTGTACGTCTACCGCCAGGGCGTTCAATGAATCAGTCTAACAATTGGGCGTTGTATACACGTATACTGTGTACATCTACCAATTTGGCGTTGAATTAATTATCTGTTTACCAATCGGGCGTGTTTGTACGTATACGTGTGTGCATATCTACCACAATTAGGCGTTGAATGTATACCAGTGTACCAATAAGGCGCTGTAGATTATTTCTACTAAAACGGCGTTGACTGTGTCTACCAAACGGACATTGCTTGGTCGTATACGTGTGTATATTTGCCAATCGGGCGTTGTACTTGTCTACCAATCGGGTGTTGTATTTGCCTACCAATCGGGCGTTGTACTTGTCTACCAATCGGGCGTTGTATTTGCCTACCAATCGGGGGTTGTATTTGCCTACCAATCGGGCGTTGCCAGATTATATCTACTGTATCGGCGTTGAGTGTCTACCAACCGGGCGTGGTGTTGGCGAGGCGGCGCATGCGGCGCGTGTTGCGGTCCTGGTCGCGTATCTTCTTCTCCATCTCTGCGTTGGTGAGTGTCTCGAGGTGCGGCGCCCACTGCTCCGCCTCCGACGGCACGCGGTACGGCGTCTGTAACAATATATTTTCAAGTCATTTATTTATCTACGGAATTTAAAAGACAAGTTCCAATAAAAAAAATAACTAAATATAAAAATTAATTATTAATTATTATTTTTAAATAAAATTGTTTGTAGGGTTCATAAGTTTTCCGCGGACAGTACATTAGAGAACTAGGTTTCTGCATTTTGGTAGTGTAACTGGTGTAATCTTTTATGTATCAAGTGAAGGAAAAGGTGCCTACAAGTCAAGTCGTAAAAGGAAGTCAAAGAGAAGATAGAAGATCGAGAATTGTGGCGGCAGCTCCATCGATAACAGTGAAGCTCGTAAGTTAAAGAACAAGTAGAAAAACTGGTGTAATCACAGTGGTGTAGCAATACAAGTGCTGTACATACCTCGACGACTGGCAGCGGTGCCTCGCTGAATGCGTAGGTGCGTTGATGCCAGCTCAGCTGCCCGCGGATACTGTACGCGATGCCCGTCACGAACTCACCGCCTGCAATACAGCACAACTTTGATTTCTCTGTCAGACACTACAAAAATAAATGCCAATAAAATATTCATTTTTTAAATTAAACTAGTTTGACCTTGTTTCAAGAAACGTAGTATGTTATTTTGTATTTACATTTTTAAATATGTATATGTAAGGACTCTTTCTGGGTAAAAGCCTCCTTCAACACTTAGGTTTATGTAAGGTTATTTTTCTGTTTTTACTGTTCTTTATTTTTTCTAATGACAGAATGTGTTTTACATTTATGCATCCGTGAAAAGCCTAGCCAGATGTTCACGATAAAAATGTATATAAAACTCACCTAATCCCAGCTCTGAGCACAGTTTCATAGCAAACTGTTCTGGATTGTTCTCTTTTTCTGACATGTCCCATTCCACCTGGAAACAATACACCCATGACTTAACTATGTAGGCCGATATTTTTCATTTTATAAGGCACAAATTTTTAACTAAAATGTATAGTATAATTTTTCTCACATCACATGGTTGCAATCAACCATGAAGAAGCATATTTACTAGTTCAAGGGTTCAAAACTTTGTACACGCGTTAGGAAGATTATTTTCTGTGTATATGCAATGTCACATATAGGTCAAATTGTCAACTTCTTTTTAATAAGAAGTGGGTTAAAAATGACCAAGTTTTCTCCCTATTCAACAAGTTAAGATATTGAATCAGGCGTTCCTTTGAATATCTTGCCGAAGGAGAACAACAAAACTTGAAGACACAAGGTGCGGTGTTGGTGAGATCTTGAGATCCACGGAGGCCACGTTGGTTAGGTGAGGTGTGGCGGTGGTAGATGGAGGAACACATCTAAAAACCAACAAGTTTGTTGTTTGAAGTCGGTTAAGGAGCAGTCGCAACGGAAAAACATTACATATTTCTCCAGAGTTTCATTTTTCAAGTTTTCTCCCTACGCTACAAGTTCCTCACCTGATCAACAAGGGAGGTGTTCCCCACATGTATGTTGAGCTTGACAATGATCCTCTGGTCCATCTGTTCGTCCAGCAAGGCGGGCGGCTCGCTCGGGAAGGCGTCTATCTGCTGCCGGATGGAGGCTGCGATGGCCGGGATGAAGGTGCTCGTGTTCAACTCCAGGTCGTCGCAGAGTACCTCGGCAAACTGCTCGGGGGTTATGATGGACTCTGCAAATAAATTCATAAATATTTGTTAGGATAAATCAGCAACCAGCTACCAATAAACGATTTCTTAGTAGGGAAATGTTAGGTGTTAGAATGTTGAGCAATGTTTGGTTTTCTAAATTTAACCTCTATTTCGATGCTCGCCTGTTCTAATATTAACATAATAAAACAGTTATCTTTTTTAAGAAAATAAGTTTGTACATTGTTTGTACATGTTAGCCAAAATTATTTTGAGTTTTTTTTTTTTTTTCATTAAATAGGCTTACGTTTGTCTATAGCCTGCCTGATGTTAAGCACCAAAGTTGTTATTCAGTTGTACAAATTGAACTAAACATACCTAACACATAAGAGATAGGCAGGTATATTTCACTCTGCATGGTAGAGTATAAGCAGAATAAGTAAGAATCAAGAAAAACACATCATAATGTTATACACTTACGTACTTATTATATGTACTTTTTACACTAGGTTTGAAATTATATTGTTAGACTATATAATAGTATAACTTGCATCCCCTATTTTACACCTTTAAATGTGACATTTCCAAAAATCCTTTCTTAGCGGATGCCTGCGTCATAACATCTACCTGTATGCCAAATTTCAGCCCGATCCGTCCATTGGTTTGGGCTGTGCGTTGATAGATCACTATATCAGTCAGTCAATCAGTCAGTCACCTTTGAGTTTTACAGATACAGATACAGATATTTATTGATAAATTATAGAAATTTACATGTCAAATTAAATATTCATACAATACTATTATTAATCGTACTAATCAAATTGTGTAGGTATCAATGATACCATCAGCGGTAAACTTGTCATCTAGGTAGTGGCTTATCTTATAGTAAGCTTTATTTACCAATGCTTTTAATTTACACTTGTAAATATTATCGGACGCTGTATTTTTAATACTTTCAGGCAGGTGGTTATAAAACTTCGAGCCTCCGTAGTAAACCGACTTCGTCGACTTTTCAAGAGAGTGAGCAGAAGTTGCCAGCCTGTTTCTCCATCTCGTCTCGTAGTTGTGTCGCTCTCCCAGAGCGGGGAAATGCTCTAGGTTGTGTCGCACAAAAAGACATACTTGGTATATGTATAGGCATGGTACCGTCATGATTTCTAACTCAATGAAGTGGGGTTTCGCAGTATCGTCCCATTTTATACCTACTATCGCACGGACGGCACGCTTTTGTAGGATAAGTGCGCGCTCCGACTCAGCTGCGTTTGCCCACAGCTCCGCCCCATATGTAATTATGGAGTGGACCGTTGCCCAGTAACAACTGAGCACAGCGTGTCGGGGCGCTGATGCCGCCAGCCTCTTCAACGCGTAGTAAGCCTGAGTGAGTCGGCCGCACAGCGCATCAATGTGCAGGTCCCACTTTAACGCACGGTCTACATGGAAGCCTAGTAGCTTCACGTATGGTACTTGTTGTATAGTGGTGTTTCGTACTGTAACGGTCAAATCTTTTTGTTCTCTATTTGAGAGGTCAAAATGTATAAAGCATGTTTTTGCTAGATTCAGTGCAAAACCGTTTGATGTGAACCACTTCTGTAATTGGGCTGCCACGTTTGCTAGATTCTGTCGCAGATCTTGTAAGTTACGGCCACTGGCCACGGCTGCGACGTCATCAGTGAACATATATATATATCAGCGCCAGGGTATATTTTATGTATATAGATTGTAAAAAATTAATATAACATACACACCATTCTTATTCCAGGTGAAGGTGTCCCTCAGCTTCTGTCCCTCGATCTCCATGTCTAGTCGGATGGGCACCAGCACCTGCTTCTGCGAGGCGTTCTCCAACATCGCCGTCATGTCCGTGTCGTCGAAACATAGCGGGAACGTACGCACCTGAGGGAGGGAGCACATCTCTGTTAATATGAGTACAACACAAACACAACTAACAGACCAAGTATAAATAAAATAGACTAAAAATACTTTTTTTACCCGTGAGCTAAGATTAACGCGGATAAAAATTAACTTATTTGTTATTTCTACCACCATATAAAATTTCATACAAATCGGATCAACCATTTGAGTACAAAGTGACAAACATTTAATGCACACACACAAACTTTGCATTTATAATATTAGTGGACTGTAAACACTGTGTTTAGATTGAAACTCAACATTCTGCAGATGAAGAACAAGTTTTAGGCTTGTGTAAAATTAAGCTTGTATGAAAGTTTTAGCAGAGTATTCTGTCATTACTTTGTTTATTACTTACATTGTTTTCAGTTTGAAAATCATACCTTAGGGCAAATTAATTAAAATGTACATAGCTGTATGTACTGTGTTACCTTCTTATTATGCACCCTAGTCCTGCTGATAGGTGTGGCCTGTGGCACAGCGTCCAGGTGGGAGGAGTTGGGCATGACGGGCAGCCAGGAGGGCTGGTGCACCTTCTTAGCCTTGCTCTCGCGTGGGGTGGCCAGCTCCTGGCTGATGGACACCGCCTTGTACCTGCCAGGGATGGGTACATACGCTGAATTGGATTTGAAGATGTAGTTCCTTACTGGTGTTGATGATGTATATTCATCTATTCTTATGTATATTCATTTAGTCTCATTAAGGCCCTAAAGCATTTAAAAGTCACTGTCCTAAAGTATAGGACAATCCCAGTCATACATGTTCTTTGATGTTATTAAACAGAGGCTCCAGGGGTGATTGTAAACCTCAACACAGAAGTTCAGCACAAGCTATAATTCTGGTTGCAAACTTCTTTAAACCAAAATATACATACATATATGCATACATACAATTTAGATTTTTCAATCCAATAGAGAATTCATCCATAAATATCTTAAAACTACAATAAATTAACACCAATATACCATCTCATCCTCAACCAAAAGCCAATTTAGAAAATTAATAAGCATTAAGTAAGTTCAACCCAGCATCATTGAATTATTTCATAGGCACTATGGAACTTGGATTCTTTTGATCCAGTTAGGTTAAAGAACAGACATATACTTACAACAAGATGATTTTGTTAAATGACCAATTAACCAATACCACAGATGAGATGAGATAAAAATGATAATTTCAAAGGTAACATACACATACTTGTCATCATTGCCATCAATGATGTCCTCAACTTCAGCTGCTTTCAGTAAGGAGACAGAGCTGGACAGCACGTGAGGGCCGAGCCCGTTATCTACGAGACGCTTCCTCTCTTCGTTGGTGAGGGTCCTCCTGGCCATGCCAGGGTACTTCTTGTAGAGGGACCCGCGGAATAACCGCAGGTAGTTTCCAACCTATGATCACATGATATTTCCTTTTCATAGCTACAGCTTTCGATATTGCATTCTTGCACTAATTATTACCCAAATATTTAATTCACAAGAATTTATGAGATTCATTCGGAAGCCATGAAGGATTATCTTCGGCGTTTAGTGTTATTGTATTGATGACATTTTGTGGAGCTAAATGCTCCACTCCTAGAAGACTAAACGTAGGTAATATTCATTCGTATTGATTATAAGTAACATTTTAATGAGTTAAATATAATTTTAAATAAGTAAAAGCTTAGGAATAAGCTAAAATACCAAGCCAATGTTAGGGTTAAACAATGTCAGTACCTCTGATCCAACACAGTAGAATTCTCCACCTTCTTCTATTTGAAAACTTATCGGCTTATCGCCGTACGTTCGGAGAGCCATTTTGACCAAGTTTCTGTAATAATTAAAGCAAATTTAACAATATTCTCTGAAATATGTAAACTCCGACGCCACATCGGTTTGTTGATAATGAATGAATGAAATTATCTAATGAATGGAAATGAACGGTGGAGATGTGGTAAGCCACAGATAATTATTTTACATTATTTTTATGCATGGCAAGGAAAGCAATAATCGATTATAAATAATGCAAGGTTGGTGCAAGCTTGAATTAGTCGATAATTCCGATTCCCGCTCAATGCTAAAAAATAATATATTTTATTTAATCTTATCACATCACCACTCTAATCAGTTTGCTTTTTGAGTTCAGGGGGAAAGGTTGTCGCAGCCGTTGCTCGCACGATAAAGTGCTTGATTATTCAGAATGTCTGCAAGACCTGGATTTAAGAACCCATTCTCCAGACCATGGATGTCGGAGACGGGAGCGGCGGCTGCGGCCGGGGGTTCGGGTTCAGTCGGTATGAAAGGTGTTGTGGCCGGCGGCATTACTGGAGGCATTGAGATTTGTATTACATTTCCCACGGAATACGTGAAAACTCAGCTCCAACTGGACGAAAAAGGTCAGTGTATATCGCCTCGCAACATACACGCGTGTTTTCATTCACAAATCGATACGGCTATCAATGTTTACTGCTCGCGAAACACGGCTGTCTGTTTCCGTCTAAAAATACTAGTGCGTCATTTGTTTATTTCTTCTGTGCCGGTAATTGAATAATAATTTGTTCTAATTTCCTAACTTTCGTAAGGTTTCTATTAGCATTAATAGATTCTAACTAGAACCAGAATTTCCTTGCACTCAAGTAATTATTGACTGGAGGTTAAGTAATGACCTTGGTACCTATTCACAATGTTGCTCTTGCTGGATAATTTTTCTAATTGGACTTTGGTCTAGTTCATTGGTTATGTCAGACTAAACAAACAACTCTAAAGTAGTAGAGAATACAATATTTTTAAATGTTAAGTTTATGCCAAACACCTGTTTCTACTTTATTTTAATTACTTCTACTGAATAGCTTCTAAATTATTACATCAGAGCAAAAATAATAAATAATACAATAGGGGGATTTACTTTATCTCAAAATACTTTTAACAATCTGTTAAGATATTGTTATTCTATATGGTGTTTTCTATTAAAACATACCTACTTATATTAGATTCTTATGAGACTAAATAGGTACCTACCTACACATTATGTTGTCTTCCTAATATTTATACATACCACATATCTTAATACAATATTTCTATTTTTCGGTTTAATATTTTTTGCTAGAGGATAGAAAATATTTGTTGATGATGATCTTCTGCTCATATCATGGTTTTGGTAATTATATCTAACATATTTTTCAAGAATAGTTTTCTTTGTTTTTTTTTTTTTTCGTGGGATAGGTTTTCGTTTGACTACACCCTGCCTGATGTTAAGCATTGCTGCAGCCTAGGGTGTAACACGTTTACCTAGAAGATACCTATTAACTCAAGATTTGATAATCCCTGGATTGTAGTTCGCAGGAAACACAGCTTCTGGTAAAGTGTTCCAAAGCTTTGACGTCCGTACAATAAACAATTTGTTATAAAATGGCCAAGTGTTTAATTATGTATGTAGCTATTTGCAACAACACAATGTTTATACCTTGTCCTATTCTACTAGGTATTCAACTTGTGATAAAACCTACTATTCAGTTATCAATATTTTTAGCCAATTTATTCAATTTACAAATCTCAAGAACATCAAATAACTTTCCACTTGTACTTGTACATGTGCTATCAATGTATTTTGACCTGTGCTAAGTGATAAGAGTTGTAGGTAAACTGTCAGAATGCTAACTAGAGACCCAATATTTGCTCAGATGATTATGTCCATCAATATCCTATCCATATGATCTTCAAAATGTAGCCTTCATAGGTAATATTAAGTATTTCAGATGAAGTAACTAGGTAAGTTTGATTTTTAAGTAAACTATTTAACTTAGAATCATAGTAAGTTAGACATTGTTGGAATTAGGAGTTGAACTCACGGCACCAATGGAAGAAATGAAATTGATTTGAATGGCCAGTTCGGTGGAGTAGAGCACAATCATATTGTTCAATAAGTGGTAATTGACTGTTCAAACATTCAGCAAAGCAACATTCAAGGAAAAAGTATGAATGACTAACAAATAAATAAATAAACATGATTTTTTCACAAAATGGAAATTTACTTGACAACAGTGCTATGACAACACTACCTAAAGAAATGTTTAAAATTGAATTATTGATATGTGATTATGATAAAGTTACAAACACACTGCGGCAGATAATCTTGTATTTGTTATCAGATATGCTTGTTGTGAAGTCAGGACTATTAAATAAGTAATTTTAATATATAAGTATATGAGAAGTGTATATATGCCTATAAAGTAAATAAATAGAAAGGTATAAAAAACTTTAATACATATAAATAACAAAATGTAGGCAGTAATTGAACCTATATTAGAATATTGTGTGACAAACTTATTGTACACAGATTAAAAACAAACTAATTAGTTAATAAACAAGATTATTAATAAACTATTAGTATATTCTAACAGTCAATTTATTATCTGAGGTCTACCTTTTAAGCCATTGTGATATTATTAAGTACCTAACACAAACAAACCACAAAACTGAATTTATGGTATCTGTTTTTGCTAAATAAAGCAACAAAATGAGCAGTGTATGTACTTGTATTGTTTAACTTTTTATTATATCAGATTACATCAAACTGAGTTATTTTTGTCACATTCAGGCCTAATCTGTTTTAGTGATCAATCAAGCTAGGCTGTTCACCTTACTTGTAAACTTGACCCACTAATACACTGACATAACATTCTTATATGACTCTTACAAGGTCTATTATCTAATCAGATGAAAAGTTTCTCATATCATACAAGTAGCTTTTATTGTTTTTAACTATTACTAAACTGAGTGCTAACATAAAACAGGTTTTGTGTTTTATACCTATTTGATGTGTATAAGTACAAGTAATATATTTCACCTTTGTCGCCACAGCGTGAATAGTGGACTGGTTATATTGATATTTGACATGGAAATAGTAAAGCCCCGAATTCACATTCACGAAAGGTATGAAATGTAAAAAAAACTAAACATGAAATGCAGACGGCCGCTGGTACCTTTTAGTGAAAAAAATTCAAACAAAGTTTATCATAGATAATTATCATCATTCCTTACCTCACGGTTTGGCCAGCTCTGCCTTGCGAAGATATCGTCGTAATCGTTCTTTCTTAGTCTCTACAAATCAATTGATTTTGTATTTTCCAGGAGGTACCAAGAAGTACTCCGGTATCGCTGACTGCGTGAAGAAGACAGTGAAGGGGCATGGCGTCCTCGGCCTCTACCGGGGGCTCAGCGTGCTGCTCTATGGGTCTATACCTAAATCTGCTGTCAGGTAGTCCATTTTAACTGAGCATTATTAGATCATACGTTTAGATAGGTTTTAATTAAGTTATAGGTACATATTTAATGTATCCTAATTAAGACCCAATAATAATAGTTTGTTTAAGTAAGCTAGAAGTGCTAGATTACGTACCTACCTACGTAAGTTCAAAGATACAAATTAATCTGAGCATACCTATATATTGTCAAAAATAATACATGAAGTACCTACATACAAAATACGATGTCAATTAGCTTTTTGGAAGAGTTTTACTGGTGATAAATTGCAGGTATTATAGCATAGTAGGTATTAAGAATTAATCAAAAAAATTTTGTTAATTGACCAATATGAGGAAGGCACCCGATGATGATAATGATTAAGAACTGGTATAAAATAAACTCTAAGTCCAGATGTTAACTAAACTGAGTCTAATTTAAACATGAATTACGCATTCACGAGTAGGTATGTAGGTACAACAGACAGAAAGTATAGTTTTAAAAATCTTACGAATCTCTTAATAATATAAATAGTATCTCGTGATGCAACCAAAATAAAACTGAATTCTAACTTTCCGTTACGAAACTGCGAGAGGATTTATTTAGAGTGCTGATGGAAAATTCCTTGACGTCATTAATATCTGAAATCTGCATTCATGGTGGTTTAATATTGAGAAACCAAAATGTTATTCACAAAAGAGTAAACTTTAGAGTACACATTTAATTTTTAAAGGTGACACTGATCTTTCTAGAACAAAGGAATCATTCAATTCGATTGTTTGTTTTTAGACGTACCAAATTTGACAAGATCGTCGTTAGCTACATCTTACATGATTTTATTACATTTTGGGAAAGTTATAACTTGGAGCACCAAGTTAATAAACAGAAATTCGCTAAATTTACGAGTGTGTGAACTCACAACTAAGGAAACCGAGTATGTACCTAAGTGAATGATAACATTATGTAACGAAGCAGTTAGTATGCATAGTGTGGCACCTACTTTCTATCCTACTGTGTTGTTGTTGTCGTGTAGTAACACCAAACAGACTGCTAACTTATTGTTTTACTAATCCACCTATAAAAATAAAATTTGTACTATTATTTGTTTCCGCGATGATAAATGCATTGTGCGCGAATTTTGTTTCAAAACTTCTGTTGCTGCATATTTTCTTGATGATACTAAATACCTATCCTATTGTTTTTCCGCGAGTATGTGCCTAGCCTGGGCCTATTTTGTGGCCTTGTGTAAATATCTCACCACCCTCAACATTTTTAGCAAGAGTTATCGAATCACGCTACTAATTAACCGAGAGAGTTGAAGGCCGATCGGTGTCGTTGCTCCGTTATTTACCAACCGATTTCAATAAAATTTGGCATATTGATTGAATATCAAATATCTACTGACAATGTACTATGGATATGAATAAATTGGCTGGGCTGACATGAACATTTTTGATTGATTTGATTATAAACAACATAATACCAGCCATTTTAGCACAATGCTTAAAATTATCTAAGTAGAGCTTACTCCCAGCGGTTGTACATATAATATCATTGCCCAGCTGTAACTAAGATTCACAAAATCAACTGTTTGGAGAACGACTACAATTTATTTTGGTTCACCTGTATCATAGCAATATTTAGTTTGAAAACTCTTGTTTATCAGATGTCAGTTATATCGGACAAAACTGCGCCCGTTATCTTATCTTATCAAGATGAAGTTGTTTGTTATTTGTGGTTATGCGCTTGTGACTTCATGATCCGTAAATAGCAGTTTATCGCTCTACATTCGGTTAGTATGAAGCTGCAAATATTGCATATTGATTTAAAATGAGGCCTATAAATATCTATTAAGTGGCATTTAAAATAGTATGTTATAAATAAGTAAATAAGCATGTGGGCGAAATTTTTTGATAATATGTTGAGCAGGCAGCGTTACTTGCGTTAATTACAAAAAAAAATCTACGGTGTAATCTACCAACATTTAATCGAAATCGGTTCTGCCGTTTTAGCATGAATAAGTGACAAATATAATCACACACAAGAAATTTCGTTAACATAATATTTTTAAGAAGCAGTATTATAGTATGAGTGATGACATCAATTTATATAATATGGGAGAGTAGTATTCATGGAGGAGGTCTGCACAAGATCGACGCAGCTGGCACATTCAAAGAGAGGCTTACGCCCAGCAGTGTGATAGAGAAGGCTGTGATGATGACGATATCAAAAATACGTTGCTTCTCTGCCTCGGTCAGTTATAGTTTTCTCGCTAGCAGCGCTATAGTGTCAAGTGAAGTAATAGACCTTTGTTATCAGCAGTTTGCCCCACTTAGCGCGAACGTGAGATACGGATGCATATCACGTTGTATGTAATTCCATACTCTGCTGGCAACTGGACCTTGCTTTATCTCAACTGTATCTATTATGTATATTAATACTGAGAGACTTGGTGATTAAAACGTTATCAGTTAGTTAATAAGCGGTGAAATTGGAATTTTAAAACATCTCGCGGCATGGAAACGTTTTTGTACTAAATGGGTTTGCACCTAACCATAATCCGCATGTTTGTAAGCATTCATGTAACAGACAAGTGTGATGCTTACCGTTAGGAACAATCTTTTTCGTCTCGCTAAAGTACTAAAGTAGCCGTGGCTGCTTGTAGGTACAATATTCATAACACTAATAAACTTGTTTAAATTAAACCTACATTTTTTAACAAAATTGAGGAATTGATTGTATCTATTCATGTATATGCGAGTATGTCACGATCATGAATTTTGATTATTTTATCTATTTATACTAACTGGACTTCTGGACTTTGATAAGCAAGTAAAAATTTGGTAGTAGGTAAATACCTACTACCAGAAATATGATTGGTTTTACTTCTTTCCGGTATGCTAATTTTAAAATAACGGCCAAACAATACCTAGGTACATACAATTAAGTCTATGACGTAAATAAAATATGTCACGTTAATGAAGCATATTTATGTTTAGTTATGTAAATGATCATTTTTTTTTCTGTTATTTTTCCTAATATAAACTAGCTATAGAACACTCATTGTTTTTTTTTTTTGAAGGAACGTCTTTTTATTACGGGAAATACGTACAACGCGGCGACGCAAAGAGAGAGATGTTTTATTTTTTTACACATAGTAAACTCATGGTTGACTAAATCCTTCTTGATGTGAAGCACCACTGTAGTCACACACATACTTATCACACTAACATCGAAACATCTATTCTCTCTAGATCATACTCCTACTACTACATACTACTCTACACAATACCCAGGTATTGTAACTGTCATGAAACAAAACCCCTACCCACGCAGAATCCACCAACTGTACCTACCTATTTATACTATTATACAATAATATACTAGCCACAAGAAATACGATGTATTTACAAATATAATAATAAAGCAACATAAATGTTGCTATCATTCCAGATTCGGCGTATTCGAGCAAGCGAAGCTGTACATGGTGAAAGAAGACGGCACTCTCTCCACGGCGGGCAAGCTGGGCTGCGGTCTGGCCGCGGGGGTCGCGGAGGCGGTGTTCGCCGTCACCCCCATGGAGACTGTCAAGGTCAAGTTCATCAACGACATGAGGATGGAGAAGCCACGGTTCAAGGGGTTCTTCCATGGGGTGCGGACTATTGTGAGGGAGGAAGGTGAGATTTACGTGTACTTACATTTGTAGATGCTATTTGACAGATACACGACAAGTTCTGTTTTGTAGATACAACACAATTTTTTGGCGACACATACCATATCCTCGACTGATCTAACTATAGACGTGAACTATTTTACCCGCGATATAAGTGAGGCTCGGTGGTTGCAACGTCTGCTTAACTTTCTGACGCATGGCTCGAATAATTACAAAAACGACTACTCGCTTAATTTTAAAAAAATGTGGTGAGTATTTTGTGGTCTTCAAACATGTCGGTGTTCATGGTGTCTTCCGTGGAAAGATATGTCGCCCACTACGATGTATTTGCCTAAGAGAACTTCAATAAATTCTGTGGTGCCTCGTTAATGAGGAATAGAACCCTCATACCTGCAGTGAAGTGGGATTAGGTTCCCTCGCAAGCTGTCAAGATATTAACACGTGATCAATTTCCAATTGCAGGTGTGGGTGGCGTGTACAAGGGTGTGACAGCCACGGTGATGAAGCAGGGCTCCAACCAGGCCATCAGGTTCTTCGTGATGGAGTCTCTGCGGGACTGGTACAAGGGAGGGGACAGGAACAAGCCCGTGCCCAAGTACATTGTGGCGCTCTTCGGAGGAGTCGCAGGTGAGGCCCCGCGTGCTAGCTGTGTGCTATACGACGATATGGTGACTGGCTCTGTAATAGATTGGCCAAAATATCGTTTATTGTCAGTTGCCATGATATCACCAATTCTCCCTGACTGAGAGATTTTGTCAAACAAACCAGAAAATACGGTTATTGGCAAAACTGAACGCATTTCGAAAACAAAAGTTATTGATTATTATTTATTTGTCCTGTTAAATGTACCATTAAAACGTTTACTTGTAACTCTGTCTTAGTTATGTCTTCTACATTTTACCGTTCCCTGTGGTAATTACTGTAATAAGGGTAATTACTTCATTGATGAGCTCCGTGGTCGTTAGTGTCGATGTTCTTGGAAGTATTAAAGACGTGCCGTCACTTTGAACAGCCGTTATTAGCTCACTAAATAATTTGATACTAGATCTTACTAACCTAATATTTTCTATCACTTCGTGTTTCGCTCTGTGTAAAAACCAACATTTCTGTGTAATCTGGTGGATAAGTATCCGACCGCGTAGTTGGGAACTAATAGTACCTACATAATGTAGGTATATATTTATTTAAGTATATTGTTTTTTTATAAATCGTTAGTTTTGAGGTTCATTTCAGATATTCTTAGAAATAACATAAAAAAGGATAAATTACTACAAATACTACTCTATGCTCAATTTCCTTCCAATATTTCCAGGAGCGGCGTCAGTTTTCGGCAACACGCCGATAGATGTCGTTAAAACAAGGATGCAAGGTCTGGAAGCTGCCAAGTACAAGAACACATGGGACTGCTTCATCAAGACGTGGCGCGCCGAGGGACCGCTCGCCTTCTACAAAGGTACCGTGCCCAGGCTCAGCAGGGTGGTGTTCGATGTGGCCATCACCTTCACTATATACGACAGCATCATGGACGTGTTCAACTATGTGTGGAAGTGAGCTGCTATGTCATGTGTGTGGTGTGCGGTTTGAACTGATTCTATTGGCACTCGTATTAGAGCAGCACTCGTAGGATTTGCAGCACCAAGTTATTTTTTCTTAAAAAATTCGAAATTTACAAAAGGGTATTCCTAAGAATGGTAGGATTTTTAGTACCTACTAAGTAATTTTTTCTCTGAGAATTCGATATCTATAAAAGGGTCTTTTTGGGAATAAGTTTATTGGAATGAAAGGTCTCTCTAGGTATGCACAAAATAAGAAAATATTTTCATGAATGTAAATGGAGTTACTGAGACTCAGTCAATTATTTTGTGCTATCGAGAAATGATATTGCTATTAAAAAATACCAATATTAGTTTTTGTACTTCTTTCTTTGTATCGACAGAGACTGTTTTCATACCTAACCCTGATAACAAGAAATCGTGAAGGTAAAATGCTCGCCTACACATTTAACTGGACTAATAAAGTGCACATAGAATTAGTTCAAATTCAACAACCGGTTTAGAATAGGCGATATGATTTGTTTTGTAGTACATAGGAGCTATATAGTTACTATATAACGCGAAAGTTTTCGATGTAACTTTATAATATAATGTTAAATGTTGACTGTAGATACATAATGTTGTTAATATATTGATACAGGTTCCAATCTTGTCCAAGTTCTATATGAATCAACGAATATTGTTTGGGCGCCATTTCTATATATTCTCAATGGGGGCTACATTGGATACCTCACACTACACTAGTAATTCTAGGGGATCTTTCTTAAGGTTTTGTAGCATTTCTTTGATATATCAAAATCTTAATGTTGTGCCTTCCTTTTAGGTTTCAAATTTCTGATCAATATTTTAACTAACGAATGTACTCCAAAATAGTGCCTGCCCAAATGATATAGTTGATTCATATAGTACTTATAACATAAAAGATATGAGCGAAAATGTGTCTTAAATAAATAATATTTTTGGAAGTCATTTTGTGGCGTTACCTCTGCCATATTTTCGCTCGTATTTTATACTATTTTGACAGACTATTAGAGCCGCAGTAGGTGCCCCACATCTAGAGACTGGGATTTTAATGAAGTATATACAAATACATAGTCGTTTTGTGCCACTTACTATATCCATGCACCGATATAGAACATTGTTCTTTTTAAACAAAATATGAAGATGATGCTATTGATAAAAATCCATTTTTATAATATTTTCTCCGTTCATATAATTATCTTCGAACCAAAATATATTCCATGTTTATGTATAGTATTGTTTTGTCACTAGCATTATCTCGTCATGTTTAGTTTAGATGGTACAAGATATACAAATAACTATAACTTAAGCTGCGCCTGCGCTTAAGAATACGTATGTAGTGATAGTGAATGAAGTGAGTTTTTGCATCGAAATATACTTACATTTGTAAGTTCCATGTTTTTTGTTACAGTTGCATTTTGTTACACGTTTATTTATTTAGCATTTACGCGGGAATTTATATTTTTTAATGAAATGGATAACATTTTTGGTACTCTTAAAATGAATTGGTTATGTGCCTCATGTGATTTTTTTCTAGTATTTTTATTTATTCTTGTTTCAATGAATTTCAAAAAATTGGTGACGCTTTTATTGTTTATGTTATTGAAATATGTTTAATGCTTTGTTATTTGTACATAATTATTTATGGATTATTTTGTGATGGTTACACCAAAAACTGTTGTTGGTTGGTTAATTTAAAACTCTTGGGTACTTCGGGTCAAGAATGTATTCTAGTTGTAATACTGTCTATGTACTGGTTTGGTACACTGCTTTTATTATCATTTCCATGAATTACAGCAACAATGCCACAAACTAATTTTAACCAATTGCTACGATTTACGAATTAGGTGGAATCTTGTGTAATGTACTTTATAAAATGATATAAATGACAAAATTAGTCTTGTCTCGAAATTACCTACTAGAATATATTTTTGGCTAAGTACTAAAACAACTTCAGATTGCATTTTCCTTGCAATTTTTTATGACAAGAAAATGCAATCGCTCTCTTTAATCTCTTATCTCTCTCTTCCAATTATGCATTTTATATGTACTTTGTTTATTTTCTTAAGAACGAATTTCTTTTTTACTATTTCCAATAGCATTTACGAATGTTTTATGTAATTTAAAACTGACATTCCAAGTTATACACATTGACAGGTATTCTATGATATTTTTGTAATGGTTTTTGTTTTCTTTTAAATATTGACATTTTATATTTATTTTACTATAATTCTGTTTTCTAATTATTAAAATTGTGAAAAAAAATATTGTGTTTCATTTAACATAGTTTTTTTTTGAGGGATAAAAATAAAACTTGAACGTACATATAAATATAACCATATTTTACTGTAAAAATATAACAAATTCATCCAATTAAATATAGCAATCGAGTATCGCAGACCTATCATAATATGTATACATAATGTATATTGTTCCCACTTCCAACTCATATATCTATGTACATCATTTGTGCTATCTTGTGAAAGTAAATACATTCAGTATGTAACACTTACATTAGGTATTATTTATATTATTATAAAATCAATTAAAAACTTTTTTGATAAAAAAGCTTATAAGCGAATACGAGTAACCCTTACTTTTGCAATGGGACTATAGAAATATAAAAAATAAATATTCTGAGACTATTCACACAGCGCTATTTAGCCTTTAAGCAAATGCTTGTTTCATGGGCACTAGGTAACTGGATATAACACACTTATTAATAGATGTACTTCCACCCCTAATTACGAAAAAAAAATACTTATTAAGTTCCCTTTGCACAACAATTTTACTAAACGAATTTAAAGGTAAAAAAATATTACCTGGTAGACTGTTAACTATGTCATTGTACAATCGAGCCTAACTTTACAAATGTTATTTAAAAGATAGTATAGTTTAAAAAGGATAGTACTTGAACTCCTTGAAGGCGGTCCCGGGCACACAGCGGTGGTCTATGTTGTAGCTCTCCACCACCTGCATGTCCTGCTCCGACAGCGTGAAGTCGAATATACTGATGTTCTCTGCGATACGGGAGGGGGTGAACGACTTGGGGAGGGCGGGGATACCGCGCTGTATCTGGGGGAGGGTAAAGTAGGAATAAATTATTTACATAAATCTAGATCTAAATAGGATAAAGTAGTATATTACAGAAACAATATAGTAACAAACTAGCAGCCTAGGACGATAAATAAAAAAAGGTGACAAATTGTGGTGAATATTATAGTGGCGCGAGTTTTCAGGCTTTCATACCCTTCCTAACATAATAAATACACCCGAATAATTATTACTAGAATTTTAACATAAATTTCAAAAGAAAAATAAGAATGTATGCTATGTCCTTTAATCTTCTTCTTATCGAATGAGAGTGGCCACCTCTAGCTTAACAACTGCCGTACTAGACTAAGAATAAGAAGCTTTATACCTATGTAGTTATTTTGTTTAAAAATCTGCGGATTCATTTAGATATCCAAGTCTCAAGTACAGATAGCACATTGTTTTAAAAGTAAGTTAACTCCAGTAACGTCACAGCATTAATGAACTAAAGCATTATTGCAATCAATTTAATGCAGATTATTATCTTAATTAAAATACTGGACCTTGGAAAGCAGTGCAATTATTATTTTTATACTAATTTATTCAGCATCAATAGTTAAGTATAATTATAAATATTAGAGGCATTATTCGTAACTTTTAATTATATTTACTCTTCTCCAATCCACCCATTAGTTGCCTGGAAGATATCAGTTTTTACCAACAAGGCCTCCAAATTATCTTCTTTACTTTGTTGCTAATTTGTCATACGTTACAAGAGTATAATGATGCATTCTTACCAAGTACCGCAGTGCGATCTGTGCCCTGGTCTTGCCATACTTGGTGGCCAGTTCTCCAAGCCTCGGGTCAGTCTTGATGTCATCCTTCCCGACGAACTCGGGGCGAGCCTCCGAGATGAGGCCCAGCGGGGTGTAGGCCACCGGGACCACTGACTGGCGCCGGCAATACGATGACAGGGGATGCTGGGTTAGGGTGGGGTTGATCTGGGGGTAGGAGAATAAAAAAGAATATTAATTTGAGACCTTTAGTCCACACCCACTTTCATAACTATTTTATGTAACGGGATCTAATGAGCCTATGATGCCAGCCACAACATCAAAAAGGTCAAAAAATCTTTGTTTGTGAAAATTAGAGATGAAATCTTGGGTGTGAAAAAGGAACCAAAGACCAATAAGTGTGTTTGTTGGTCTGTTAGTTTCTCTTTCACACTGCAATATAATAGTGATTTTTGGCATGTGTAGAATACTGATTACACTTATAACACATAACTTTATAATGTAAATGTAAAATCTCACCTCAAACTGGTTAACAAGTGGCTTGGTAGTGCAGTTCCGTAGCAGCCTGTCGAGCTGCTCCTCATTGAAGTTGGAGACTCCGATCCCTTTGGTCAGCCCCTGGCGGAGAGCTTCCTCCATGCCGCGCCATGTCTCTACATAGTCTATGCCTGTGTCTACTCCAGCAGACTGGAAATTTACAAAAATATAATGGTATGAGATATTTTTCCTAGACAACTTTAAGCTAAAGAAAATATTGAATTTAGGTAAGTACAATACAACACAATTCTGGAGTAATGAAGAGTCTTGAAATCTATGAGTTATTAGTAGAAAAATGTGCTCTGCCACGTGTCACATTCCTCATTACTGAAGGTCATGACTCCTCCACAGAATTGGTTCATTAGGGAACTTGTCTTTGGCATATATATTATGCTGGGCAGTCCTTCCATGGAAAACTAAGTAAACTAAGATAGACCAATTGATTATTTAGCAATTTATTACAATGAAAACCTACATTGACAGAGACAGGCCAATGTATCAGATACAAGTCCACATAGTCCAGTTTGAGCCTCGCAAGTGACTGCTTGAGTGCTGGAATCACATCCTTCTCAGCGTGGCTGTCATTCCATAACTGAAACATAGTCATAGCATTTATTTTTTAGCATTTATTTGATTTTTTATCACCTACCATCATGTAACAAAACTACATCTTGCAAATAAATGAATCTTTATCTTTTATTTGCAAATTGTAAAGGTTTAAACACTGAACAATCACCCTGATAGGGTATGCAAATACATAAAATAACGAAATATGTAAATAAAGCTGGGGTTTGAAAATATTATGGGGGATAGAGAATGACTGTTCTATATATCTTTGAATATGAAAATATTTGCTTTGATTTCAATAATGTTGTATATATTTAAGACTAAATGAAAATTTGAACTTAAGGTCTGCTGAAGAGTTTAGAATTATAAAAGTGAATTCATACATATTTATGTGTGTTACAATATGTTATGTTTTTGTTTGATTAAATTCTATCAGTACATACCTGAAGCAAGGAATTTTATTAGTTTGGATAGAAATAGCTGACTAGACTAAGTACCATAAAAGTTTTTAATGATATTATTTCAATAGTTTTTAGATCCAAATGTGATATACCTTAGTAGTAACAAACAAGTTGTCTCTCTTCACAAGTCCTGCATTAATCTTGCCATTGATTCCTTCTCCAACCTCCTCCTCATTGTTGTAGCAGGCTGCTGTATCTATGTGTCTGTATCCAATGTCTATAGCATGCTCTACAGCTTCTCTGTACTGGCCTGGGGTTGATTTCCTCTGCAAAGATATTACAGTAACATTGGTGGTAGTTTGTACAAAAGCAAGTGGAAGCTTCCCAAGGGAAGAGTTAAGTTCAACTAAACTAATTATGATAAAGTATCAGAGAAATTAGTGCCTAGATGGTAGTGGAATCATTTTATTATTGATCAAATATAAACCTGGAAAAATAGGACATGTCCTCGAAAATTTTAATTAGTTGCATGATTCAGTTTGCAAGTCTATGTTGTAAGCAGATTAGGCTATCCTTTACATGACATAATCGGAAAAATAAGTGGAGGCGATAAAGTTGATAGTATTGGAGGTCAAATAAAAGGCAAATACTTGTATAACTTACAGCATAGGTACCCAGACCTATCATGGGCATTTGCAGTCCATTGGAAAGTTGCACTTTCAAAACATTAGATGCCATTTCTGCTGATAAAGTTACAGAATATGCACTACTAAAATATTCTTAAAAGAGTTAACTGAAGGTACCGTTTCATAAATTATTTTACTTGGTTTGAGGTTAGACATTTGTTTACTAATTACTTGTGTATTTTTAATTTTTATTTTACTTGGTTTTTCAATGTGGCAACAAAATATTAATTCAAATTATTTTAGTCGATTAATCGATTATAGTATCCATCACTTGGTCATCCCTATGAAAGATAAAAAAACATATCTAGAAAAAGAAACAAACAAAACTTGGGAAAAGTAAAAAACCTACTTAATTAATTTTCTACATATTCACAAATCTGTATAAACATTAAACCTTGGATTTGCACAGGCGGAGTTAAAAAAAAACAACACTTAATACATGTGGTCTCATCCTAACCAAAGGAAATTAATAATAGTCTCTCCTAACCTTAAATTTTT
Source organism: Macaria liturata (assembly GCA_964023185.1). Classification (NCBI taxonomy): domain Eukaryota; kingdom Metazoa; phylum Arthropoda; class Insecta; order Lepidoptera; family Geometridae; genus Macaria; species Macaria liturata. Next base: position 9,858,330 of record OZ026830.1, on the reverse strand, counting down.
ACTTTTTGTATTGAACCTTTTGAACACATACAGGTTTGAAATCAAAAGACAATGTCTAATGAAGAGGAGGAAAAATATAACAAGGAAGCCGTCCAGACCGTTGTAACTTTCTTGAAATCTAATTTACAGAAGAATGATATTGAAAATATAAGTAATGAGCTGAGGCAAGACTTTGTACTTGCTAAAAGAAAGAGTAAAGAACAGAAGAGTAAGGCAAATAAGGGCAAAAGGAAGAAGAAACAATGCTTAACAAGAAATGAAAAGAGACAACTAGGTTTTTATACCATTCCACGAGATAGTATAAAGTATGAGGATGTTGTAAATATGAATAATATATGGACAGGATACATGGAACAATTACTGGAGTTAGATAAACCTGTCCCAGAATGTAGCAGCAAGCACTGGGAGTCTTTCACACAGAGTGTTTACAAGGCCGACTTCCATGGCAGCATCCTGAAAGTAATCAGATCTAAATGTCCCAGTTATGTTGGGAAAATGGGAATATGTATCATGGACACTAAAAACACATTTAAAATTGTGTCAAAAGACAATATTATCACTACAATACCTAAACCTACAAGTGTGTTTGAGTTACATTTGAAAGATTTGAGAATTAATCTGTTTGGTAAACACATGTGTATAAGACCAGCTGAGAGATCCAACAAGAAGTTTAAAGGGCATTTTCATCCAGATTTATAATAAAGTATTTTAAAGTAACTAGTGTTTTTTTTTTTCATTTGTTTGATAGTCAAATAAGTAAAGTAAAACAATATGCAGCTGTTTTAAAATATTTAATGAGTAGGGTTATTACTAGTCAATCTGAGTTTTCTCAATATTGTCTGACAATTTTCAACATTCCCTGTGCAGATTTCTAAGTACATTTGCAATGGCAAGACTTTTGGAGAATTGATCTGCAGAAGAATCTTCCTGGCAGTAACCAAGTCTCCTCTCAATATGTGGCAGACTGCAGCCTTGGCCCACACAGACACGGCTATCATGTCTCTCATCTGGTACGGCAGCACCGACACTAACTCATGAATCATTGGAGGATGCAGATGTTCAACTGCATCTGTTATCTGATCTAAATTGATGAGTGCCTCGGCAGCATATATGTGAGCCCAGGCCTTGTGACTGCTGGACGCATCAGGCTGAGCCAAAAGGTCATTGGCACTGGTCAGTGCCGCCTGAGGGTCATTCAGATGCAGCAGCACATAGCTTTGTAAGACAAATGTGGAGTTCTTCAGCTCACATCTCTGTTTCCAGTTGATGAGAGCCCCGGGAGGTGCCTGGATGAATGGCAGGTTGACATCTGCAGGTGGATCTTGGTTGGGAAGCAGTGTTTCAGCATTTCTGAGACATAAGACTGCAAATTCTAGAGACAAAGAAGGCATTGCAAATGATTCTCCAGGAGAATGCAACATCTTATCTTTCTTTTCTTCTTTAGTCACCAGAAGTCTGGTGTGTGCTCCACTTCCTAGTTTCTTCATGGAGTACTGGATGGGGTCATCAGTGCAGCACTTCTTGATGCAGCACTCTGCCAGGTGCATCCATATACGAGGGTTATTAGGGTAGTGTCGAGCTGCTTCAACAAAACATTCAAATGCTCCTTCACAGTTATTGGCAGAGAGAAGAGCTAGCCCCAAGTTGTAGATATACAGAGGCCTGTCCTTGCATACAATTAATCTCTCATGATCTTCACTCTCCACCGCCCTGTAATGTTCCTTCACAGCATGCTGGAAATATTTTGTTGCCAGAAATGGTTTTTTGATTGATAAATAAATGATACCAAGATTGTTGTTGATGGCTGCCCAGATATCTTCACCCTGGGTTCTCAGGTTGTAGTCGTGTTTGATAGTTTTGTAGCTACCGAGCATGTTAGCTGCCTCTTTAACATCTCCATTGAGATATAGGTGCTGGGCTAGAATCATAGCATTTTCAATAGTGTCTGGTTTTAAATCTGGTTTGTTTTTATTTCCAAACAGTAACTCTGCTCTGCTAGTGAGTCTGTCATATAAGTCACACAACATTGGGTTGCTCTTCACTTTCTCTCCGTGGTTCTTAGCTATTTCCAGTGTCTTGTCGTAAGTGCGGCGACATATTGTAGATTCCAGTAAGAGAAGCACTATCTGCTGGAATAACTTAGGGTCTTTGATGTTTTTCAAGGTAAGCAACTTCTCTAATAAGACGGTGCACTGGTAGTAATAACGTGAATGATATAGCACCACGGCATAGTTGTATACGACGAACGGTGAGACAGAGTCCTTGACTTCGATGTCTGGAAAGCTCTGTCCGGTTAACTGGGCGAGCGTCTTCTTAAATTTACTAACATTCTTCATATCCTCGTTGAAGAACTCGACGACAGCCTTGTTGTGCTGCACACGCTTGTTGTTGGCTCCAACTAGGGACTCCAGTTCCTTGATGTGTTTCAATGATGATGTGTACTCTTTTTTTAGAAAACTTTGGTGAGCAGCAACCGCAGGCTCTTCACGATCTTTTACGCCAGCCATATTTTATATTATTTAATGTAATATAATAAAAGGCTTGAGTAATGTTATTGGAATACTTTGTTATTTTATTAATTAATTGTATTTTAAAATATTATGCAGCTGTGACAAGATTATGACATTGACAATGACAATTATAAAAAATGTGTCAATAGATACATGATGTTGCCAGTACCTTAAGTAAATTCCAATTAATAATCGTATTTTTTTTTATAATCGACTACAACAAGCAAAGCAACGAAGTGCACTGCAATGCACTTCTATTTATTTGTCTTGTCACGGTCATGTCATCAATCAAACCTGTTCAATGACAGCTTGCTTAAACTCCCCAAAATTTGATTATAATTTATCTTTTTCCGAGTCGTCCACTGTGTGTTTCTTAATTTTTATCACGAAAGCCTCCCTCAACGAAACATTCTAGTCTAGATTATATATTTTTCTGTGGAAACATTCCTTACTAACGAAACACAATAAAACTAACTCAAACTGATATAAAACGTATCCATTTCAAATTCAAATAAATAGTATGCTTACAATCCAAATTGTTTGTGTTAACATTGTCTGAACAGTGAATTTTATGTGAAAAATATGAAATCATGAATCAGTATTTTATCAGTGGTGGTCTGTGTTGTTAAATGAGCGTCTATCATGTCGCGCCGGAGGTCATTATTCCTGCTGGCAGCGGCGGTGGTATTACTGTACTTCTCAATAATCATATTTATGCTGAGTCCTTTTCACGAGACTCGAAATGTTTACTATGGAGGAGCGTACATGAACCACATGTTCATCCGACAAGTTCCTACCGTGAACTGGTGCAAGGAGCTGCAGTTCCGGTCGCCTCCGTCGGACAAGGTGGTGGCGCTCGTGTCCTTCCCTGGCAGCGGCAACACCTGGCTCCGGTACCTGCTGCAGCAGGCTACAGGTGGGCAGCATTTTAATTATTTTGTTATTGTAATCATATAATCTTATGGTGAGCTGCTCACTGGACCAGTTGTGAAGTATATACCTTAAAATGCTTTTAATCAATGCTCAAATTGATAAACATAATTACTTGAAAGAATACATTAAACATCAGTCTTCAAAATAACTTCCAGGCATAGTAACAGGCTCCATCTACATGGACGGAGGTCTACGTGCGCACGGGTTCCCCGCAGAGTCCGTGACAGATGGCTCCACCCTGCTTGTGAAGACACACCAGTACCCTCCTACTGAAGGACACTTCCACTCTGCCGTGCTGCTGATTAGAAACCCCCGAGACGCTATACTTGTGAGTTTAGTAAACATTGCACATACCACTTAGCTATACATTTACATGTATGAGTATATCACTTAGTATCAAATTGCTTTTGCTGTTTATCACTATGAATGCTTAGATATTTTAAATACCATAAGAAAAATATGTACCTTAGGTCATTTCTACAGTAAACATGTAGGTATCTTCTAGGTGAGTGTGTAACACCTGAGGCTGTGCCATGCACCTATGCTTGTTATAAAAACAGGTAGATAACTAACAAGTGAGACCTATATTAGCATTCCTGCAAAAAATATTGACAAAAAGTTTAGTGCTTAGTGACAGACAGATTCACTCCCAGTTAGTCTCAGTTAACTCCCAAAATTTTTTTTGTAAAGCATGAAGTTTAATTAATGCTTGTAGTACAGTTTCCTTTAATGTTTTTGCATCTTCACTAGATGTTTATATTGTTTCATAAAAAAAAATATATTATTTCATGTTGCTTTGTTAACATCATAGTATTGCATGTTTATATGTTTTTGTTACATTTCAGTTGAGCAGTGAGTGATGTAATCCCTAACATACATAACTTACTCACACAGGCCACCCAGCATGTTACCCACTGGTAAATATAAGTCTGAGTTTTATTTTTGTTGTCCCCTTTAGCCATAAGTTATATTGAATTGTTGTGTTGGAAAGTAGCAATGAATCCAGGTAACTAGCTAGTATGTTGCTGGTTCAAACTGATTTTATTACCTTATCATCTTATGTACAAAGTTAAGAACAACAATACATTCTGAATCTGTATCTTACAAGGAAGATGATTTTATTCAAAAATATACAATGTGATGTGAACTGCCACTTGTAAAACAATTTAATAGTTTGTTATATCATGCCAAAATTCCATCTAATAAGAATCTATTGTTTTTATTAGCTATTATTCCCTATATTTTATTTAATTTTAATTTCATGACATGTTTTAAGTACATATTACATCACCATCGCAATATCCATGACTACTGGCAAGCTAATATGTATGAATAATGCTTTGCAGGCAGACTTCCACCGCCTGCACAAGGGCCACATCGGCACGGCACCCAAGTCTGCCTTCCTCAAGAAACCAGACAACAAGAAAGGAGAAGGTACTTAATTTATTCAAATATATATATATATACAGAGACAAGTTGATGGCTACTACACACAGTAAGTACCTACAACTTGGATAACAATAAACCTACTTCTATAGCTTTTAATAGACAAAGTAAATTTTGTTACTAAAAGCGCTCATAGCTCGCATAGCTTGGATGGGTAACTAAATTTCATTAAAACACTGTGGGTTACTTAAATGATAAGTTAAATTGTATGTGCCAGTTGTTTGTCACAGGCAGTCGTTAAACCATTAAAGTGGCCATTACCATGGTTTGGAAATTCTCGACACTAAAGTGGTCCTATCTTACGAACTAATTTACTAGATCTTGGGTTTTAACGTTCTATTGTTTATGAATTAAATATAAATGTATGTTCCCGAATATTTCACACATCGCCATCTAGCCCCATACTAAGAACACTTGTATTGATACCCCAGACTGGGAGTCGCACGTGTCCAGCCAGCTGTCGTTCTGGTCGCGGCTGCACGCGTGGTGGCTGACGGTGTTCCCCGGGCCCGTGCACATCGTGTTCTACGAGACTCTGCTCAACAACACGCAAGACACGCTGCAGAGGGTGCTCCAATTCCTGCAATATAACTACACTGAGGTATGTACCTGGAAGTCACACGTGGCTAGCAAATGTTTATTATGTTTGTATATTTGTATGCTAGTGAGAGTTGAGAGAGCAAGGTATAAATGAAAAATATATATCAATACTCCGAATAATATACAACGGCTACAAGGCTAAAATAAGGACTGAAACCATAGGACCACCGTTTCACATAAAGAGAGTCGTAAAACAGGGAGATCCAGTGTCCCCAAAGCTTTTTTCAGCGATTCCATGTTCCGCAAATTAGATTGGTCCACATATGGCTTATATATAAATGGCGAGAAGCTCACGCATTTACGGTTTGCAGACGACATTATAATAATGGCTGAAACACCCGCAGTTTTACAGCAAATGACTGGACAGCGAGTGCAGAAAGATCACACTCTACATGAATCTCTCCAAAACAAAGGTGATGACGAACAGTACTCAACGTCGGATAAAACTACAGGACCCATACATTGAATATGTATGTGAATACTTGGGGCGTATTATATCCTTTGAAGATGCAGATACCAAAGAGATCGACAGAAGGATAGCTGCAGCATACCTGAAAAAACGACTCATGGATAACACGATTCTGCCTTGCTATATGGATGCCAAACATAGGCACTCACACAAGACTCTGTTGACAAAATTGCAAAATTCCAAAGAGCAACAGAGCGTTCCATGCTTGGACTCACTCTCATGGACATAGTAAGGAACACAGAAATACGACAGCGGACTAAGATTATAGACGCAGTGACGATGTTGTGCCGCTTAAAATGGAAGTGGGCGGGACACCTCGCCCGCTCTACTGACGGCAGATGGAGCGAGCGCATCGTGCACTGGTGCCCGCGGGACCCCACGCGCACGCGCGGCCGACAGAAGAAGAGGTGGAGGGACGACATCGTAGAGGTGGCTGGAGTCACGTGGACCAGACTAGCCCAGGACCGCAACGCCTGGGCCAGCAAGGAAGAGGCCTTTACCCGCTTTTGGGTGCCCTAATATCAAACAACTATTCTTCAATACAACATAACAACTAATCTTCATAATTAAATATTAAACAGAATTTGAAACAACCTATACCTATAAGAAGTAATGAAAATGTAATATTTTAATTAACAAGGGAATTAAAGGCTATTCTATTTTATTTTATTTATTTTATTATATTTGTATGTTAGTCCATGAATTTTTGACAGCTTAAAGTAGTAGTAGGTATAGTTAGTATTATTTAGTTCATTTTGGATTTGATGTTTCAACTTAGGGATCAGTGCAAGTTTTATCAAAATCAGTTCAGTAGTTTTTAGATCCGATAGGTTCATGCATGTACAAGCCATGCACAAAAGTGTGAGGTGCGACAGGGATCCGTAACAAAATAAAAAGCGTGGTTTGGTAGACGCCGAGAGAAGTAGGTTATAATGAAGAAGATTTTTATAATGTTTCAGGTGGACATCCGCTGCACGATGAAGAACAAGGAAGGCATCTACCGGCGCCGCAAGAAGCTAGACTTCGAGCCCTACACCGAGGCCATGTACCGCGACATACACGACGCACGCACGAAGGTACTCAAACTGGTCGCCCAGTACAGGGCCCGGGACAGGGAGGACACACTCAGGGACGCGAGGAACAACAACGAACATGGGTAAAGTGGGTCTGTGATGTGATGAGAGGTGAATTATTGAATATCAGGCCACTAGGCTATATCAGTTGGTTGGTCAGTTGGTGGTAGCAACTTGTAGAATGTACTGTACATAATATATCCGTACCAACATGTGTAGTAACTTTGTTTCCTTTTTACACTAACAATAAATAATGTAGGTTCTCACAATTTATAGTGATACAAATGTTTACCTGTTATTTTCATGAATGAGTTCATGAGTATTTTCTACAGTTTTTCGATTTGGTATAGATTGTTCAGATTACGTTTAAGGGCGTTCTTAATTATTATTGAGTAATTTACTACCTACACATTTACTGTGATAACATAGTAAGTGTGTTTTAGTTACTAAATAATGATCAATCCCTACATATGTATGTAAGTATAGTTATATTTTGATAAAGACTAGTATGTCACAAACAGTATTTTATGTTTATAGAAATATCCGAAGAGCAGCAAGTATGTTGTTACTAACTTGTGTATAGTATAGCTGAAATCTAGTCCACTTTGTGTCTAGTATAATTAGTGTAAGTAAAGTTTCTTAAAAATACTGTCCATGTACCCCATATAAATAATTTTATGTTTCAAACTTGATCTCTTCCAAAGAGAACAGACACCAAAGTCAGCATTTATATTGTAAGTCATGTATATATATTGTATAAGCAGAATTGCGCACAAAGTATGAGACATGCTTGTATGCAGGACTCGCGTGTACTAAGGAATGTTCAATATAGTTGTATAGATATATGGAAAGTATGTCGAATTGATTTTAATGTTTTGCATAAAACATCAATTAACGATCTTCTGTAATCCTAGTGAAATCCTGATAAGTTTATGAAAGCTTTATTATCTTTACTAAGAAACTAGTCGGCCTAATGAGTACCTAAGAGTATTATTTACCTATTTATTTTTAATACAACTAACGTAGGAGTACAAACTATGTTAACGGGTAATAAGTATATATATATATATATATAGTGGTGATACACTTGCTATTAGTGGTGGAATAGTTTTTATCAAATAAGTTTTTTTTAATATCACAATATTATTATCAATATGTATCATATCATTTATTTAGCAAGTTATTTAATTAGACTCGCTAACTTGATTATATATCCTATATTTAGTCAAGGTGGCGAGCACTATTTGGAATACTTTAGTAACACTCTTGATTGTGTAAATTAACATAATAACTATTTGTTCAGAGAGAATACAATTACCAATTATTGTAGTATTGTTTGTATGTAGACATTAAATTACACATGATTACGCCAGACATGCAGCAAAACTTGTGAGCTTAAAACTTAGTTCATTCCTAAATATACATATCATGGACCAGCAATTAACTGTACGAGTTCTAGTGCATTCTTACTTATGTTCCAATTTCAGTATTATTTAGCAAAAAATCCAACGAACAAATTACGAATGTGAGTAGTTAAAAAGCCTAAACTTAAGCACCTTTTACAATTTGCACACGAAGTATATATAGGTAAGATAAATTGTTATTTTATGTACTTACTTTCTGCCCAATAATTTTAGATCGATGGTAGCAGTACTTGAATGTATCTCCTAGGTTACATTCCGATCAGTACTTTGTACTTATTTAGTCAAAAGTTGTCTTGAATAAGTTAAATAAAGTGATTACCTATCATTTGCCAACAGCTCTAAATTGAATATATTCACGAAATAAGTTATTTGAATTTGAAGAGGATGAGATCAACATCGCTCTGTTTGTATAGTTATCCTATAGGTACAAGAGCCTCCATTTGTAGAACTGAGTATCGTACAAAAATAGATTTTCACTTGATTAGTATACCCACAAGCACAGAATTCATAATCCACAAGTGTGCCAAAATTCGTCCCCCTTATTAGGCATTAGGTATATATTTTTTTCTATTGTCCTATGAGAAATTTATTAAATTATAAGCATTTAATCATTCTTTCGATATAACTACACCATTCATTTAGCACCTGCAGGTATCAGTACCATTCCGCAATGAAAGTTGGCATTTAATTCTAAGTTTAGTTTGTACAAAGCGTTTATATCAGTATTGAATCATCTAAATGTTATTTATTTCTAAGTGTTGTATAAATCAGGATCAGAATAAAATTATTTCAATGCTAAACATACTTGTTTCTTTGTCGTGTTACCGCCGTACACGTTATTTTAGGAAAATCTTAGGAATTGAAATATCTTAACTTGACTGCAATATGTAGATAAAACTGTCAAACTAATTTTTTGAACTAAAATATTTGGTAATATTGGCTATACCTATGCCTAACTATAACGCTCATTGCCCGCAATCAAGCTAACAATATATCTAAGTATACATATATCTATGGTATATTCTAAGGAAAGGTATAAAAATAAAGTCATGTTTCATAAAACTAAATAATGCTTTATTTGACATCGCGTCATCGCTTGGTCACAGACTCGCTCGCGGCACCTCCCGCACTCACATCACACTATATAAAATATATGCAGTTAACAACAGTCCCTCGGGTCACTAATAACTTACAATCTGTTTACATACAAGCGGGTATATTGGCAGGAGGCGAGCGACGCCGGGGCATATACTATGTGAGGCGCTGCCGGCTGCAGACTGGTCGCCGACACGAGCACGAGCAGGTATAACTGTACATTACTTGCGGCCGTTCTTCTACTATATTTTATTATTCATTTATTACATTTTTCGTTAACAATTCGCAAAATCAACGAGAGCACGCCGGCGGGCGTCTAAAATAAATCAGCTGTAAAATTTAACTTCTAACAACGCGTTAAACTCTTAATTATACAAAATTATCATCAATATCACAAATAAAATACAGAACTCGACGCCCATCACGCTGCGTCTGCTCTAACCGAAACACGGAGATATCAATTTGCAATCTGTATAAGTTAATTACAATCATATTAAAATAGAAAACTTGGTAAGATTTTATTCTGACAGGATCATTTTCAGTGCTTCTATACTTTTCAATTGGATGTCCGTTAGAGCACACGCATATAATTTAGTCCTCACACCTGACCTGTACAGAGCTGCGTATATATACACACCGCCTGCTTGTGTCGTACACACACACACACACACACATACAAATGTATTTCATACATTTCAAACTATTGGAAATATGTCGCATATACAAAATTAAGTCTTATTACAATGTCTCAGATGCGATATTCCACTGACACGCTCGCGGCCAGCGGCACCACCGAGTCCAACAAAACTACTGTACAAAATATAATTAATAGTAAAGAACAAAAAGAAACACTATTTATACAAAATGATAAAGAAATAATATAATAAAAACATGTTTTATACAAGTAGTCTCGCGTCTGTATACATTACATTAGGGCCCTCCTATACAACTACATTCCACTCCTGCGACGCGATCTTAACTTTCTACGCGTATTAGTAACTAACATATTTACAGAACTGAATGTTCATTCAAGGACAGTCGGCTTTGAAATATGTTTGATAAATATTGTAAATACAAATAAGTTCAAATCGCCTCGCAGGATCCTCGTACCTTTCGCTAGAAATGTTAAAACCAAGAAGAATTAGCTAACTTTCGTCGAATCTTCATTACGAATCGAGCGACACTCGCATGTGTGAATTATCATTATTATAATGATATATTATAGATATTTGGACACATTCACCGCTCGAGTCGGTCGATTCAACCCTAGGGGGAAGATCCGAACGAGTATAGACAAGAGAGTACTATGAAACAAAATAAATAGTTAGGTACTTTAAAAATCAGCCTTCGTTAAATATTGAATATTTGCCTAGCATTCCCTATGTATCTCGCCTGCCCTGTACACGTGTACACCCACGACTAGAACCACCGCCTCCATACTGACACGGACACCACACAACTGCAACCACGTCAGACAGTACAAATATAGGAGCTGACAGTCGGAGCACTCATCAGTGATATTACAATGTTTATTATGTTACTTTACTTGCCAGCAAGAAAGTGACATAGGTACCTAGCCTTTTTCGCAAGTCCCCGAATCATTATGCCTCAAAATATAAGTGGAAGTTCCATAGTAAGATTTGATTGGAAACAATTTTACATTACTCGACACAGTTAATTACAGACAAGTAGATATAATATCTTATGTTATAGAATAAAGCAAACACTTCATGTTACTTCAATGTCTGACTAGTGTTATACAGTTCATGTTGAAATCGCCATTTGCCGTAAATACCACAAAAAGACACAAAAAAAGTAACAAAAACACAAAGAAGTACCGAAACTACTGTACAATTAATAAATAAAAGAAAAATAGCGTATTTTGTGCAAACAAAGATTTTCCAAATGAACCAACGTAACATTGAAGAATAGGAGATGACATTCGACACAACACAGAATTCCAACAAAATTCAATGAGCACAGAATAAATTCATACAACTGTTGTCTTCAAATTGGATTGTAACTAAACTTGGTTTTGGTTAACTGATGGCTTCCATTAGTGTGATATATTGCGCCGTGCACATGGTTTTGTTTTGTGGTACATTACATATGTATTTCTCGAGTGTATCTCATCCCCATGGCCATATCTCATCTCATTCCTATGACTCGCATCTTGTGAAATGGCAGAGATTTGTTTTATTGCTTTCTATATTCATTCATTGTTAGTCAGATTCCTTGTAATTATTAAAATATATAACTGTGGCGCTATCATAATTCTTTGCCTTTAATTGAATATGAGTGTCTGTTTGTCCATATGTATTTTGATTTTTTTCTCTATAATTGTGGGTGTTTCTTGTATCATCACTTGTTGGATCGAAAATGATAATTTCATTCCACGTCAGATTAGAGTCCATGTTTTGAATCATCCCATGGTATGTATAGCATGTCACGCGGTTGCGATATTACATTCCATGGCACGTATGTCTCGTTGCGTGCGCAGTGTGTCTCGTGGCATGTTGCAAGTACCCCGCGTCGTGGCGCGAGTGTCTCGTCCCATGCGGGGTGCGTTCAAGTCCGATGGGTGCGTGCGGCGGGGCGGGGGTGGCGCGGGCGGCGCGGGGTGCGCGGGTGGCGGTCACCGCTGCGCGCGACACCGGCGGCACACGCGCACGGCGCCGCACTCGCCCCACGGACTCATCTCCGAGCACGACCCGCAGAAGATGCCGCCGCACCGTCTGCGATCAACACAACCAACTATGTAGCACACAATGCCATTATTCACATTTTCATGTAAAAATTACAAGTGCGAGAGACGTTGAAATTCTTATAGTAAACTTAGATGTGAAGTAGGTACATTTGGGTTGTGTTAATGTGTGAAGTGTGTGTCTGTGTGTGTGCCATAGAGCGTGTCGTACCTACAGTGGTGGCCGCGGTGCGCCAGCCAGAAGTGGTGGTGGCTGTGCTGAC